>APFE030928411.1:83714-105337 GCA_000404065.3 Pinus taeda | reverse complement strand
ACTTTAGAGCTATCTTGAAATCGTAATAGTTTATCCTTTTCTTCTAATTTACCTTTCAAGATATTTACCTCAACTTGATGTTGTTCTTCCTTTTCAAGATATTGCTTCTTCAAGATTTCTTCAGACTTTCTTCCTTCTTCCATTTGTTGCCTTAGTTTGAGTATCTCTTTTTCTTGTTCTTCACTCACATTCTGCTGCATTTGACGAGCTCTGTAAGCACATTCTAGCTGTGATTCCTGTTTTTCAATAGTTTGGAGCAGATCTTTATTCTTCTTCTTGGATTCTTCAAGTTCTTCCTTTAGTGAGAGGGTTGTAGCTTCAAGACTTTCATAATCACTGGATCTATCTCTGAGATTCTTGATTGTTGTGTTGTTTTCGTTGACTTCTTTTCTTAGAGATGTTACTTCATCATGCACCTTTTGAAGTTTTTCCTTGTAGGACTTCCTTATCTTGCTTTCTTCCTCTAGTTTGTCATTTAGCAACTTTATATATTTGTCCATGAATAACTTCAGGTTGGCTTTCAGTTTGGTAGTTTCTTCTTTGAAGTTGCATTCCCTTTTGTTCAATAGATCTTGTTGATCTTTGATTGTGTCTGAAAGCCTTTTAAATTATGCCTCTATTTGATATCTCTCCTGTTCACTCATAAGAGCAAGTTCAGTTGTTTCACATTCACTTTTGTTCAAAAGATCTTGTTGATCTTTGATTATGTCTGAAAGCCTTTTAAATTCTGCCTCTATTTGATATCTTTCTTCTTCACCCATAAGAGCAAGTTCAGTTGTTTCACTATCACTTTCATCTGTTTCACAAGGAAATATAGGTGGAATATTAAAGGATAACACATTCATACCTGATAATGATTCTGAATCGGATTCTGAATCTGAAGAGTTTCTTATGCCTAATCCCCAATCAATTCTCCCACTATCATAGTTCTTCTGAGATGTCTTCTTCTACTTATGAGCTTTCTTTTTAAGCTTCTTTCCTATTGTTCCACGGATCTCCTTCAAGCGATCAAGCTTCTACCAAAGGACTTTCTCTGATACCAATTGTTGGAAATAATACTGAGAGGGGGAGGTGAATCAGTATTATCAAATCAGTAAAACTTTTTCATTTTCATACTCAGATTCATATATGCTACTTCAGTTAAGGATATCCGCGTATATACGCAACTGTGTTAAAAGAAACCAGCGTACATGCAGTAATCTTATGATCCAGTTACTTATCTTCAGTAAATGCATCAGAACATTATTAAACCTTAATTACGAGTAGGTCAGCATAGAATCATCACACATTAAAGAGCACACAACAATGAACATCCATGATATAGGAACCCAATGTGGGAGAAACACTCTGATGCAATCCATCTCAATCTTTCTTCTTAATAAGAAAATCCTCCCAAAATATTGTACTGCTGCGCCTTATACAGTACGGGAGCTACAACCCCTTTGCCTTGTACTAGACGATCCATTTACTAGTACGCAGGCCACTACCTGCTACAATGCTCCAAAGATTTCCTTTAGCTCTTGTACTAGCTTAGATACTAGTACGTAGGTGCTGACCTACAATATTCTCTCCTCCAGGTACCATGTTTCATCAATTTTCAGACTCGATACACTAAAGCACACCACTACAATCTGAAGGCCACGTTTCATCCAATTTTCATACTGGACCCATCAATATCATTGAAGCTCACAAACACTTAGCAACATCAATACCCAATACTGAAACCCTAAACACTGTCAACAAAAAGCAGTCACCGAAACACAAAGCAAAACCCTGAACTTTGCAACACTATTCAGACCAACTGTCTCATCAAAATCAAGCATTAAAGTGCATACGCTACTTGGACAAACCAAACCCATGTACATACGTGCTTTTTCAAAAGTCAACCCGCGTACAGATCTATAAATATTCAATCATGACTTTGCCGCAAATTCAAACCCAGTTCAGATCATTACATGCGTCAGTATATGGATCTAGAATAAACATAATCAATCATATAGAGATAGTTCATTTCAAACCATTTGATCCCGATCTATCCTTAGATCTTGTTCTCCATCAACTTGTGAGATCCCTCCTTAGCTTAGATCAAGCAACCCATAACCTGCATACTGGATCTCATCCTTCATCAGATATTCAAGACTTTTCCATACCTTTGCCTAATGACTTCTTCTCCTTTTATAGTCTTAGGCCTTGCTCAATACCATGGTCGAAAACCATAACAAACCAATACCATCAACTCAATACTAGGGATCAACACGTCTGTCTAGATGCCATGGTCCAAAAACCATAGGTTCAAATTCCAAGGACTAACTGCCACGGACCAAAGGTAAGTTTTCCAACATATACGCACTTTTCTTTGCATGAATGTGCGTGCATATGCATACGCGACTTTGTAACGACTAAATTGTGTGTATACGCGGATCTGCCACAATGAACCTGCGTATATGTATTTTCTCTTCATTCTTGTAGTCTTGTTCATCAATTCCTTGCTATTGATCTTCTGCACTTTGATTTGTCATTTGTGTGGTTTGCCATCAAGGACAACACTTGTCTCATAATGCCAACAGGAATTGTATCTGATTTGTAAACAATTCATTGCTTGATTTATAGATTTTGATTTTTTCCCTCTTTTATTTTTTTCTCAGATTTGGTATGAGATATCTTCCAAGATTTGGGTTCCCTAGTTTCGCCACCATAGCTACGAGGTTCAGATGCTATCATTAAATATTCCCAGAATGTTACAACCTTTCCAGTAAGTGTGCTTTGAAACATTGTTGTTGCTTTTCCATGGTGTTAATACAAATAAGCACTGCAACTAGTGCCATTATTTAGATTAAGTGTTGAAATCTAGGTGGTCTTGTAATGATGGAGTAATTGTTTTCTAGGTGCTAAGGCCATATGCATTTTTATCTCTTATGGTGTCCTGAGATATTAAAATTTAGAATAAGAATTGGGGTCTCATTTCCACTGTAGATTGCAATCAGTTTCTTGAACATAATATATAGTAGATTATCTTTTACTAATCAACTATGGATGTGATCCCTCGCAGGAGAGGAAATTCAAAGTGACTTTAATTTCACATTGATTTGTCAAAACATCCAAATAGGAAAGTACATTCAAGGTGACAATGATTTCACAATGATTGGTCAAAATGGAGGCAAGAGAAAAGGAAACATTGTATTCAACAATGCTCTTAATTCCTATGTACATGCACAAACATATGAGTAGAAAATATCGAAGGGTTGCCTAAGTAATATTTTCCATTCCACTACATTCTTTACAGCTTGTAAATAAATAATGCAGAACAATTCATTACACTACTTGTTATTCTTTATTAATCAGTGGTTATGATTTTGATGATATTGAACTAGCTAAGATTTTTCTTCCTTCTGTGAAATTGTGTGTTGTATAATGCTTCTCTTCCATTCACTATGTCTAGAATATAAAGTGTGTCTAATGAAGTAGGAATATTGGAAATTCTTGTGATCCTTGAACTATGTTACAAGGCAGAAACCCAATGGGGCAGGGTAGGTGCATCCGCAAAAAGGGGTCACAAATACCAAAGTTGGTATTGGCTAGTGCCTTGAGCTAGAAAATTTCCTTTACCCTTGTATTAATAGTGAATGTGGAGAGGATTCTAATATTATCCTTATAAGATTTATATCAGTTAAGATTGATGAATAAAATTCATGAGACATGAGCTAGGATGTCCTTGCAAGGTGGTTTTTGATTATTGGAAGCTTTGATGGCCATTATGTCAGGTCAGGTGGTCACACTCCCTTGATCGTGAGCACAATTGTGATCAAGATGGAAGACTTCATAGTCTAGATTGATTGTTTAGTAGTGATAGTTAGTGGGCTCATTCACAAAATCTTCTATTTCACTAATCCTTTTTATATAGTTGTCAGATTCAATTTCCAAAGGTTTTAATTACACTATAGAGTTGAGTTCTGAGAGAGTTGTGATTCACAGTGTTAAGTATAGTAGCTACGACACTTGAATGAAGACAAGCATAGTATAGATATCAGACTCTGTTATAAGGTTACTTGCATATTATAAGGGACTTGGTTAGACTTTTTATAATTTTATAAACAAGTTCCATGTCGTGGAAATGTGAAAAAAAAACAGTGATATTTCCACCATGTGGCTCTTGTCATATATGGTTTTATACTTTTTCAAAAAGTTCTTTAGGAGTTCACAATGCTAAGATTCACTAGGAATTTACAAAGTTTTATTATTTAGTTAAAGACTCGCCATGATCTTACAAGATTTTATAATTGAGTAAAATATTTGCCATGCATGGTGAGAGATTCGCCAAAAAATTATATATACATATTCTATTATTGATAAAATCTCCTTCCATTTTTCCTGTATACCATGGAGATTCACCCATTTATTATACATATAAATTTAGGGGGGCTTCTTAAAATTTTCCCTGCTCGACAATTCCCTCAGGGGTTACTATGGAATGGTCTGCAAGTTGCAAAATTGTTGTGGTATTCCTCAATGACCCTTGGAGGTTGATCTTGAACATGGTGTCCTTAGTCATTGCAGTAATGGTAGCCCCAATATCGATCTAAGTGTGTGGGACAATGGTCCCATTGATGTGCACATCTACTAGAGGACTTCAAGTGTCCAAATATTTTGGACATATTGCATGCCCCAGCATTAAGTCGAACAAATACCCAATGACATTAATGGTAGAGGCATCCCTTTTTCGCCTCTCTAGATGCTTGAAGCATTTCTCCTTAATCAACTTATTGTAAATGGGAACATCTTTTATTTCCTAGAGAAGTGGGATCTTTACACATATATTTTGCAATTCTCCTAGAAGTTTAGTTTCTTGTGGGGTAGGCTAGAGTGGTTGGGCTAATTTCTCAGGAAAGGGTGGATTTACTTTAATGTTGCTTTCCTCTCTTTCTTCCTCAACCTCCCTAGGTGGAGAGGGAGGTTTATTATTTGCGAGAACTCTCCAAAATCCCAGGTTAATCTCCTATATTTCCACAACATAAGCGGGATATGTTGTCTCTCCTATTGTTTGGGTTTAGATTTGGATGGTCAAGCATCTGGGGTTTCTTGGGTTGAGCAAAGTGTAGGAGTTGTGGTTGGGCATGTGGTTGAGGCAATAGAGCTCGATCATTGTTGTATTGGGGCCTCCACCCTTGGTGTGGTGTATTCCACTAAGGTTGTGGTGGAGCGTAAGGTTGAACTGACTGGCTAGCTGGCTAGCTAGGAATGATATTGAGATGCATAGGACCAAGGAGGGGGTATAGACAAGGAATGATGAGCAGGGGTGTTTCTGAGAATTATAGTGTCTATTCAAATCTACTAGTCTCACTAAGATGGGTAGTTGTCTTAGAAACAAACAATTCAAAGTAACTTGTGTTTTCCTTTATGGGAGATAGATGAGAGAGAAGCAGAGAGCACTAACCTTAGTCTTTCGCTTGGCTCCTTGCTTGTTTCCTATCTCCTTAGATAGAGCTTTCACCAATCCTTTCTCACTTGTACAATTTCAAATAACACCTATAGAGTCAAAGCATCAAAATACCATCAAAGCATAGAAATATATAACCATAAACAATGTAGAATCCGATGTCAATTAACCATACAAATGCATAAACAAATACAAGATTCAGAAATATAGAAGTATATGGAGAAAACTCAAATATCTTTATTGATAGAAGCAGTAGAAGAGAGGATTACAACCTAGTTGTCTTACCCAAGGCCATCCTCCCAGCCTGAAAGCCTTCTTCACCTCATGAGAAGGTAGATCACCCAACAATACAATGTCTTAGAGAGAAACCAACATCACTTCCATACAAGTTACAAAATTCCAGCCCCTGGATCTCTAGGATGAGGGATCCATATATAGATATTTGCAGGGGAGTGAGTCAGCTTCTAGGATTTTGATTAGTGTCATTTCACTGATAGTTCTTCGTTCCACTTAGAGATTTCATGATCTCTTACTCATTTCCCGGCTAAGTCAGAGAGGCAAGTGTCATATGAGTAGTTTCTACAAGATTTTCTGGTTTTCCACCTAGTAAATTGCCTCTTCCATTTGTCTGCTCTCACTCATCACACCCTACAGAAGGGCTTTTCAATATGGATTGCTCCCTTTGAGTGTAACAGGTGAGATGCATCTCACCCTTAGCATGAAGCAGTCTATATGGTCTAGTTTTGATCAATTCTGAGCAGTTTTTTCAAGGAGAACATCTGGGAAATGATGTAATCAGTTGACCTTGATTCTTTACGGCATGAAACAACACTTTTAGGGGTTGAGAAGCCCTTGGTTTATGGACATATGTGATTGGGGTTGCAGTGCCCAAATATTTCTATAACAGCTGCCCCCTAAAGCATGAGGTCATAAATTTTCGGATGTCGGGTGAAATGCTTTATCATGTGGATCCGAGGTTTTTTAAACTGAAGGGTGACCTGTAATAAGATATAATACAATACATTATCTTCATAATGTTTTCTTGATCTAAATAAGGCATGCACTTCCATGCTCAGCTTTATAGAGTCATTTTCATGTACATAGGATAAACAATCGTTTGTGTGGTAGACTGATGATTCTGGTAGAGCCATCATCCCTTAGCTTGGATGATTATCTGTGTAGCTATGGAGTACATTTGATGTCTTTATTTTCTTGAATATATCATAGCTCGGATGGATGAAACTAGATCCGGGGTCTTCAAACTCGTTCAATCTTCACTCAAAGTACAAGTCGATCCATGTGAAAAGTTGTTTTGATGTCAAACATGGAAAGGCATCGCCTAATTACCAGCCAATGATGTAAGTTGTTAACATGCATGAGAGGAATCATTGATAATGATAATGACCCTCAAGGTACTATAGTACAATTCACGTGGTGTGAATACATGAGTCGATGTTGAACACCACGCAAAATCTTTTGGTCGAAGGCCATTGATGTAAACCTATCTCCGGAAGTGAGGAACTTGCCATTGAGGCATGCAAGCTTCAAAGTACGGAAAGGGTTGTTCCTAAGTCAACTTCTTGGATACTGAGATGATGTCAGCAAGAAGTGACCCATCGGAGGAGGGCCTTAATGAATCCAACATGTACGACACAAAATAGAGCAAATGATTTTGCGGAGGTGAAAATGATCTGATGATACAAGGTTCAGGGTGGCAGTCATGAATGAATGGAGTGTGAAGGTATTACACCGGATGAGGCATTAGTTAGGTTGGTGAATTCTCTGAGCGACTTCCATTGAACATATCGGCGACACTGAAATGGATTGGCAGCGTTAACCCCAAAAATGGATGGTACACAGGACCAATGGTGATAAAACTGGTGAATAGAATATCCCAACCTGACTCAATCATGGTGATGGAGTGAAAGTGTCATGTTCAAGAGCGACCTACTGCCAATGAAGTTCTTCAAGTTTTCTTACCTTTTTCCTAAGTCATTTTTTATCAATACCTCTTTATTTTTGTCAAGCTTGAGGGGGATAACATAGGCTTGTTCTATAATTTTCCCTTCAGGCAAACTTGTCGCTATGTTTTAGCGAGCCTAGCGATAGTGAAACTCGCTCTTACTCGTATAGCCAAGTTTGTCGCTATTGTTTGAACGAGTTTAATGACAAAGATAACTCGGTCCTTTTCAGTTTTAGAGAGTCTGAAAAGAGACGTAAAGGAAACTATAGTAGTCCTTTTTCGTAGTATGATCCCTTAAGTCCAAAAAAGTATAAAATAATATGAAAGGGATGAATTTTCCAATCACTTTAGCGAGCCGAAAAAGACAAGCGCTTGATATTTTTGTGTATTGATCCCTCAGGTCCAAAAAGATAAAAATATAGAGGGATGACACTTCCAATCACTTTAACGAGCTGGAGAGGCCAATTGCTCGACAATATTTTCATATTTTACGAGTCTAAAAAGAGCTTAAAAGAGACTCATTTTTGAGGAATGAGTGATGTATTTGGGTAGAAACTAGTTCCAGGTAAGTTTGGAACTTCTCAAACACAGCAGTGAAAAGAAGGTGTATAACAGAATCACTTGTTGAAATTGTTCCTCAAAAGGGTAAATGATCAAGTGGAGGCATATGATCGGCTAAAAAGTGGAGGTGATGGTAAGAACACGACCAAGGCTTAAAAGTTGATAGCAATGTGATCACAAAGGTTATCTACAGAAGGTGGGTTCATTTTTTAATGAGCTTGAACTCTCAGGGAACATATGCTCATTGGCGGGTTTATTGTTTAACAAGATTGAAGCTTGCGGAAACATTGCTTGTTTCAGTCATCTTTCAAGGATGTCTTTCAGTAGTAGGCTCATTTTTTAAGGAGTTTTCCCCATGCGAAACTTTGGTCTGGAGCCTTTTGTATGCAGGCTAGGAATGACCAACTACTGTCATAAGAGTAAAACTACGGGGGTTAGAGTTATGCTGGTCACTTTTCACTTGTGTAAAAAAGGTTTGCATGCCCCCAGGTATAAAGAAAAGTAGCGTTTCCAAGTTACCATACGGAAGTCCTTACATTAAAGCAATATTTTTTTTCCACGTTGTAGACAAAACACTTCCTTGTCTATGTCCATCGAAATAGACAAAGGTGAATGGTTTGGATCCACTTTCAATCACATAACCTTCGACGATGGAATTCTATTCTAGACTGATCCCATATCCTAAAGGGATGGGTGTGTCAGAATAGTCATATATCCTATGAGGAAACCTATCTTTTATTTGGGGTTTTCCTTCCAAAGTAGACAAGGGCGCATGCCTCCTGGGTTTCTTCACATTCACCGAATCACTCGCCATCATCAGGTGGATGGGCTGGAGGCTGATGAGACATTCCTTCTGCAAAGAGACCATTTAGGGATGGAATTTGACTAGTAGTTGTGTTTGAATTGGGGAATGAAAGCTGGTCAACAAGTTATAACATTCTGCCTTCATACAGGAAACAGATCACCTGAAAGAGTGAGGAAACAATAGCTCCCATGTTGTAAATGTAGTCGCACCCAAGGAGTAGATTGTAATCTAGTGGCCCTTGGACTACCATCACGTTCAAGTGAACAGGTTTACTTCTCAAAGTTATAGGCAAATTTGGAAGGATCCCTAAAGGTCGACTAGTTCCTTTATTGAACCCTGACAAATTTCGAATCTCAGGCAAAAGCGATGGCAAACCAAGCTCTTTCCAAGCAGTTGATGAAAGGATACTCATGGATGCCCCTTCATCTACGATAGTACCATCCATGATCATTCTATAAGCTTGTACTATGATTCAAAATGGAACATTAGATGGAAGGTGGGGCCTTGCTCATAGATTCCAATCAAAGGAAATGACTAGATTGCTTAGAGGAGGGACTGTTTATATGGCCGTATGAATCTCTTGAAATGGGGAACTGTCTTCCTGTGGTAAAGGAACAGGTAGATTGCCCCCATGTTCATCAGACTCTATGTTAACAAAAAGAATTTGAATGGTGTCGTTCTCATTCTCTTTGGAGATTGTATCATCTGAAGGTGGACCTTCTGAAGACAAAACTAGGTCACCTACTGTCTCAACCTGTTGATTTTGATCCAATGTGGACTCAGAGGGTTTATCTTCAATGATAGGTGTTTTCACAGAAAACAGAGGTGTGTCAATCGAAGTTTCAACTAGCGATGGACTTGGCAAGAGTTTCTTGTATCCAGGAGGAAGTCACTACGGTGAAGCAGGACGGTTATCCAGGACTCTTTTAACATCATCCAGGAAAGGACAATGGTCGAGGGTATGATCGCCTTCACACAACCTACAAGTAAATTTAGATCTTACTTTTTTTCCATTGACTTCATTTTCACTAGTTGACGGTGTACTCTCAACATAATCAATAGAGGTTGAAGACACCAGATTGTGCAAGCGGGGAGACTAGTCTCTCAAGTTCCGTGGGATGCAAGGACAATCTCGAAGATAGTCGTATCCTTTGCAAATTATACATGGAGATTTGGGTTTGGATGGTGCATTGTGTGGATTTTCACCAGATGATGCATGGTTTCCCCCTTTCACCGTTACTTCTTCTTCTCAGTTACTTGGTTTTTAGTGTTACTAGTTTCACCAAGCGAAGAGGAAGAAGGAGAGTTGGAAACAAAAAAAGTGGAAGGTGGGGGAGAAACTTTAGTATCATTTGGTTTTTTATTTGATTGTTGAGGAATTATAGTGTTTTGAATGACAGAGGTCGAGAATAGCCATACTGGTAGGCCAATTGTGAGTCCTGGGAGAGACAATGTAGCCATGTGTGGAGCACTAACATTTCCCCAAGAAGAGAAAGGACTAGGATTCCCCTCAAGGGGAAATCCTTGGTTGGTGGACTCCATTTTCTCAACCTAGGACCAACAAAGGAACAATGATGTTATTCCACATTAAATGAATTTTATGATTCTTTGACACAACTTGCTTTTTCAATTTTTACGAGTTGAGAAAAAGCTAAAGATGACTCTAGTTGCCTTCGATTTTTAATGAGCCTGAAGTGACAAGTGCTCAGATGGACCTTTTCATTTAAGCAGTCAAAAAGGAATGAAAGTGACTACAATGGAAATCTAGGCAGAGGGATTACGAAAACAATCACAAAACTGCAATATACACCTCGGTAGTAAATTATAGAGAAATTATTGAAGACTTTACGTACGGTAGTCAATCTTCCCGAATGTTGTGTTCAGTGCATTGCGATCGATAGGGCAATAGGCACAACTTCCTAAGGATAAAGGATATCAGCCTATTGTGGTCTCCCAATATATACATGACGGTACATGGGAGCACAAGTCCATAGTGGCACTTGTTGTATCAAAGAGGAGGAATCATCCAACCTACGATGAAAACGATAGTTACCAAGCTTTACGACACCGCAATACATCTGTAGCCCAGACTTCTAGATGTTGTGCATTAGGTTCCAAAGCGTTTTTATGTTCATTGAGGTTTATTTTACAGTTGATCTTTCTTAAGAAGTTTTCTTTTCAAGGTTCACCATGTGATGTAGATGTACGATTCCTAAATATGCAATCTAAGATGATAAACAGTCGTTTATTTTCTTTTAGTAATGAAAATCCTAGCTCCTAAGGAAAGAAAAGTATGATTCTTTCAACATAGAGAAGAGAGCACACACTAAATGCACTTTTCCTAAATGAATTTCTGCATGTAGTCTAAATGCAAGTTCACATGCATGTATTTGTTTTTCCGTTTCTTTAACATGAGAATGAAAAAAAGAAAAACTAAGTACAGATCTAAACTATTTTTTTCAAAGCGACACTTTAGCAATTTCTTTTCAAAAACGAAAGGAAGATTAAGATGACACTTTCAATTTCGAATGGAAAACTACTTTCGACACTTCAAAGAATTGACAATTCAAATCAAATACAGTGGCAAAAGTGTAATCAACTATCTAAAAGAGGAAGACTTTATGACACTCTTTTTCTTCATTAAAAAAGACGGTTGCGACACTTTCGAATCAAAAGACGACAATTCGATTAAGCTACTTTTTGCAAAGGAGGACTATAAATGATGAAAAACCCATAAAACAAATTCACAATTCCTTATCAATGGAGGCTTAATAATGTAAAGGAAGAAAGTTTCAAAAATAATATACTGATCAAAGATAGTAAAACTACTTAATAGAGCTGAAAACAGTGAAGAAAAAACCAAAATATGGAGAGATAAACAGTCTCATTCAATCATTGCACCTGTCCTTAAGGGAAACAAGGATGCATCTCACCTGCAACACATGAGAGGTGCGATGCATCTAGACTACTAATGAGAGATAGTGGGATGGTCCAACGACAAAACTGAGCTTGGTTTTCACCCACAATTTGCAGCTATGTTCAGGGATTGAGACTGAGCTTATGATAGGCAGTAAACACAAAGTATAGGGGCTAAACTAATGAGGTTATTGAGCTACCACCAGGGCACTTAGGATGTTTTCAAGTTAGATGTTCAGTTCATAAACCAACCCAGAGATTGACTGAAGAAGTGTTGATCTACTTTGCAGTTGCATAGCAAGAGTAGTTCGAAGGCTAGCTAGATTAACTTCAGGCTCTGTCTGTACTTTATAAAGCAAACAACTGTAACAAACAAACAAACCATTTTCTCCCCAGTGGAGTCACCATTTTTTTCCGAGAAAACTAATGTATATTCAAATCTGCTAGTCCCATTAAGATGGGTAGCTATCTTAGAAACAAAAAATTCAAAGTAACTTGTGTTTACCTTTATGAGAGATAGATGAGAGAGAAGCAGAGAGCACCAACCTTAGTCTTTCGTTGGGATCCTTGCTTGTCTCCTCTCTCCTCTGATAGAGCTTTCACCACCACTTTCTCACTTGTCCCATCTCAAAGAACGCTTGTAGATTCAAACCAGCAAAATACCATGAAAGCGTATAGATCTATAACCATAAGCAATGTAGAATCAGATGTACAATAACCATACACATGTATACACAAATACAAGATTCAGAAATATACAAGAGTATGGAGGAAAACTCAAATAGATTTATTGATAGAAGTAGTAGAAGAGAGGATTACAACCTAGCTCTCTGATCCAGTTCCATCCTCCCAGCATGAAAGCCTTCTTCACCTCATGAAAAGCTAGATTACCCAACAATACAATGTCTCAGAGAGAAACCAACAACACTTCCTTACAAGTTACAAAATTCCATCCCCTAGATCTCTAGGATGAGGGATCCATATATAGATATTTGCAGGGGGTGAGGCAGCTTTTGGGTTTTTTATTAGTTTCATTTCACTAATATTTCTTTGTTCCACTTGGAGATTTCATGATCTATTACTCATCCCTGGGCGAATTTCGAGAGGCAAGTGTCATATGAGTAGTTTCTAGAAGATTCTCTGGGTTTCCACCTACCAAAATTCCTCTACCATTTGTTTTCTCTTGCTCATCGCACCCTACAGAAGGGATTTTCAGTATGCATCACACCCTTTGTGTGTAACAGGTGAGATGCATCACACCATCACCAACGAGTAGTCTGTATGGTCGAGTTTTGACCAGTTCTGAGTAGTTTTTTAAGGGAGAACTTCTGGGAAATGATGTAATCAATTGACCTTGATCCTTTAGGGTATGAAACAACACTTTTAGGGGTTTATAAGCCCTTTTTTATGGACATATGTGATTGGGGTTGCAGTGCCCAAATATGTCTATAACAAGGGGGTCCCCAAGAAGGTATAGATGTGGTTTGGTTGGGGTTGTAAAATGCATGGGATGACCCTTGCATTCCCTACTAGTATGGTCTAGTTCAAGGAGGTCTCCTCTGGTTAATGTAGCAAAGCTTCTTACTGGCCCCTTAAGCTCCTTGATATACAACTTTTAGTCTGGGTAAACAAAGGCACTTGTCTATGAAGTGCTTTTCTTCACAGACCGAGCAAATTTCAATACAGTTCAATGGACATTCATTCCGAGGATGCCTCCTGGTGCATCTAGCACAAAATATTGCTAAGGCTCTCTCTACCTCCTCCTGATTCCTTTTAATGTTCATGGTGTCCATTTGAAAGGCAAGTGATGCAACATCTCACTTTTGAAATATTCCAGCATGTTTCCAATTTTACCCTTGATGGATGAGTTGGAAGATGATGTACTAGCCATAGGTTTGCTACCCCTACCCTTTTCATTGGCCTCCCTAGAATGGATTCTAAAGACATTCTTGATATGCTCATAGGGTAATTGGTAGATATATCCTCCTGCAAACAAATGTAAGGTATCCAGAGGATCTTCTCTTACTCCCCTCAGTAGGACCAACTTTAGTGACCTAGGGTCAAGTGTGCACTTGACCCTTTTGTAACTGAGATGGAATATTTCTTTGTAGTCTTCTAAGGATTCATAATGGCCTATGGTCATCCTGAAAATTTCTTCTTTAATATCCTTTGACTCACAGTAGTCTCGATATTTGTTGTCAGAGGCATGCTGCATCCGAGCCCAAGTTTTGATGCTATCTCCAAGTAAGCCTATGAACCAGCACAACGCTCCATCCTTGAGGGTATATGGAAATAGTTTTAACTTTTTCTCATCATTTTTATAGTCATAGGTTCAGCATATAACAAAAAACTCAAATAGGAAAGTGTCGGGGTCCTTTGTGGTCAAGCCATGGAAATGAGGAAGGGTAGAGGGGTTTCTATTTTTCATCTTAGTGTCCCTGTTGGTTTCCTTGATGGGGAAGGCACCGTCAACTCTCTCTCTATTCCCTTTGTCATTTTGGTTTTCAACCATTGGTTCAGTAGAAATGGGTTCCTCTTCTTCTTCTTCCCATGTAGGTTCTTAAAATATGCCAGGTTTCTAACCTAAAGTTCCTCTAGTTCACATCTACCAAAGAAGAGAGAAGGTTGGTTCTTGGATACAATGGGGGTATTTGGCAAAAATTTCCCTAAGTTATCCCTATTCCTACGAGGCATGAAAGGAATTTTTGTGTTGGTTTTGTATTTTTTATTTTCTTAATATGGAAAGTACTTGCAGAAATGAAATTTCGAATTGAACGAAAATCATTGATAGAATGAAAATCTACTTGATGAATTGAAATCCCACTTGCAAAATTGAAACAAAAATAGATAATGAAAAATGAAAGAAATGAAGCAACTAGATTACTTTTGTAAGAATAAACTATCAACAGAATATTGAAGACAAGAAATAGAAGAAAAGAAAACAACAATCACATTCTACTCCGACACCTCCCCAACAACGATGCCAAAAAGTGATGAGTACTAGTATTGCAGCAAGGATGCTACAACTCATAGCGTACCAACTTTACTTATCAACCTGGGGTTCATACAAACTTGGAGGCAAAAACGTTGTATGCACAAGTAAAAGTGATGGTCCTCCCTATTGTCACTGTTCAATCGGCAAGAGACCACTGGGGTTCCAACCCATACTTCTATAGAGCCATAAGAAGCTTGATTTCCTAATGGAAGAAGGGAAAATCCACTCTAAGAGAGCTACTGTACTGTAGTAATAAAAAAACAACATGTAGTGCTAAATCACACCATACCCTAATTAACCATTTAAGCAGTTATGCTAGGCATAATTGCTAAGTCAACGCTAAACAAATGCTATTATCTGAGTTGGAGAAGTAAAAAGAATCAAACCAAACTAATGTGCAAGCAAAAAACTAACTAAATCTGTTTTCACCCTTTTTGGGTTTTTTTAGGAAAAATCAAGTAAGCAAACTAATTATTCTTGTGGATGTGATAGGTGGATGGAAGGTGTTTGAGGATGGATAGAAGGTTTATGAAGTGGTTGGATGGTGTGAAGGCATCCTAGGAGGCTTTTTGTCACTTCCTAGAGGCTTCCCATCAATTCGGCCTCAAAACAGTTTGTTTTAGGAAAACCTACAAGATGTACTACAAACCTATAGGATGATCCCATAGGAATTATAGGAAACCTACAAGATATATCTGAGAGCTAATCTTGAGGTGTTGGAGGTGTTGGGAATCTTGGGAAAGGTGTGTGATGAGTGGAATGGGGTGTTAGAAGGTCTAGGAACAGCCAGGAGTCAATATCAAAGATAAGAGATGCCCAGATTCGCTCAATGTATCTAGGGGAATTTTTTTGAAAAATGATGAAAAACTAGTGAGGGTGATGGTGAAACAAGATATGGCTAAGGTGGATAAAGTGGAAGGTGGCTGCTGGTGATGAAGTTTGGTTCTTCTCCTGAAGTACCTACTCTGCTTAAAACCTACGTGTCTTCCAAGAACTATGCAACAAGATATATTTTCATAAACTAGAAAAGCATGAATCAATTTCCTATATTATGCATAAAAAAAGTTGCTAAAGGGAATGAAAGCATGAGTGAGATATTATTGAAGAAATGGTGATGGAAAAACATGACAATGAAATATGCCTTGCAACATGAACCAAATATTGAAACAATGACAACAAACTCCAAATCTCATACAAGAACTAGAAATCTATGGTTTTCTAGGTTGCTGAAGGGTCCCTTCCTCAAGTCATGCTCCCAGAGGGTGGAAGTGAGGCTGAGACACATGTTGAAAACATTGTGGTGATTCTTTTTCTAGTTTATAACCCGCTACTTGAAAGAAGGTGCAAATGGAAGAAAACTATCACACAACCAATCTAATCTATACTGTTTTAATGGAAATTCATCTACTAAGAAAATGAACAATTAAGCTATGAATCTATAGTAGCATACATGTACAATAAAGATGAGCCTTGGCTATGAGGGTTGGACCCTAACCCAAGAGCTTTAGCCTTTTGAGTTAACTCAGTGTTGGCTCAAAACAAAACTCATTCTTATTACCAAAACAATGGATTACATCCAAAACTATCACAAGTCTTGCAACTCAAAAATAGAGTAGAGTTTTACAATCCAAAAAATCAAATCCTACTGAGGTTCTATGCCTCTCTACTTATACATATGAATTCCCCAATGACTTCCTTAAAATTAGGGAGGCTTGGCTCCCAAACTCGAGATAAATTGGTGCTTTGTCTTTCACTTGCTCGGCTACCTTCTAGTCCTCATGATTTTGTTGCTTTCACTCTGAGCTAATGGAGGAATATTCGAATGGAGGGGTAGTAAATGAGGAGGATTTACCTCCTATAATCCCTCTCCCTTGTCGCATTCGATTTTTGACCTAGGTCTTTGCAAAAATTCCTTGCTTTTATACCTTAATCCTGCATTAAATGCACATTAGACCACAAAGCAAAATATCCAACTATAACTCATATAATAAACAAAATATAATCAAAAGTATGAAATAAGTTATGAGAATATTCAGTTTGAATAAGCTAGGAGATGAATTAGGGCCCATATCATTAATGAATGATGAGGTCTATGACCTTGCCAAGGTTCTAAGCCTTCACCTCTATTCTTACACTACTGATAGCATGGTATTCCTTTCCTTACTACCTCATCCATCATCATAGTATTTTCAAACTCATTCCTTTCCTTATAAGGGGTAGGTAAGCAGTTCACAAATCATTCTACCTTGGCTTTCTCTTCTTTAATATAAGGGCCACACCATAATAAATTGGTACATATAGCCGCAAACTCATCCATATTTAGCTATCCCAACCTTAACTCATGGAATGCCTTGACATGATCATCATAATATCATTCATTCAGATATCAAGACTTAAACTATTTCTGAACTCCTCCAAAGATGTTATGTTCTCATCCAAGGTATGTACATTTTTTACCTCTTCCCACTAGGGAAACTTTTAGGGGCTAATATTTGTAGGTGGGCTAATTTTCTATACTTTTTCCATAAAAAATATTCACCAATTTCCATATTTTCTAAAAATAATTCTCTCAAGTCTTATAGTATGAAATTATTTTACCTTAAAAATAGCTAAGTTCTTATATAAAATAATATATTATAATCTGAAGTTTAGATATTTTTACAAAAATATGATAAATTTTTTTACATATCTTCTATATAGATTGCTGAGATTCACCAAGGTTTATAAACTTTCAAATACATATCCATCCTTAAAATTTTCCTGCTTACCTTGCAGCTTATAAATGCCGAAACTGGCCTTCATATTGCTTTCATATTCATAAACATGAAAGTACTTGGTCATGTTTAGGATCCAAGCCTCTGCATCCTCCTCCTTCTCTCCATCAAAAGTAAGGGTTTTGATTTTTCTAAACTCTCTTGTAGCTCCATCTTCTTATTCTTTTTTTCTGTGTTGTTGGATAGGTCCTATTGGAATCGCCTCCATTTTAATTTTTTTTATTGCATCTCCTCAATTTTTTTTCTTTTTGGTGCTTCTGAATCTATTGTTATAGGACAATAATTTTCAATCAACTCCCTTATCATCCTTTCATGTTCCTCACCAACCTTTACTAGGTGTTCGTTGTTGTTAGTGAGGTGAGGCAACTCTTCCTGCAAATTTATGATAATATTCATGAACTTAGATGTTAGTGGGGTGCTTTCATTCTCCAACTCTACATATAATCCTCCCCTTATTATACAATGGAGGGGGATCATCTATCATTCTTTAGTAGCCTGCTTCACTTGAATAGCTTGTAGTCAAGAAAAACAAATATTAGCACTTCAATAATTAAATCAACATGTCAATCCTGCAAATTTGTACTTATTACTGTGGTGGTTCTTTGCAATCCTAGTTTTGAAACCATGCTCTGATGCCATATGTCATGTACCACACCTTGTCTAGTTTTATACGTTTTTTATACATAAAAAATTACACATAAGGCTACACATAATAAGGGAATCAAAGGAATGGTTTTTCATTTAGTGCTAGGTATAACTTCTTAAGTATCCCCTTTAAATTCCTGTGTGTAGGTATTTATGGTAAACTGAAGTTGTTAAATAGTTGTATGTTTAATATAATTAACTATCACCAATCCTTTATAAGTTATGCTTGATACTCTTCCCAAGGTCTTTCACATTTATAGGGAATAATGTCTTCCTATATAAGACCCATGTGCACACCTAATATGAATTTTGGAATGAGAAAATTGTGCAATGGCCTAGTCTCCCTATCTCTCAGAATTGTGCATTGCACAGTCTCAAGGCTCAACACTCCCCCTTGACTACTTGAACTATGTGACTTTGAAATGACCGAACCCCTTTCCCATCTTTCCATCTAAATTTGGCTCAGTCAATGAATCATTGATCTCTTTTTCTGATGAGTGAGTTGTAGAAATGGGTATCTTATCATTCCATGGTGAGATGATGAAGAAGGAGATGAAGGAGCAAAACATGTTGAAAAATGTTCTTGTAGCTGAGCATGTAAGTTAATCAATCTAGAGAAAGTAAAGGGACACCAGTTTGTGATCACCATTCAAGACTTGGGATCATTGAATATTCCTTATCACCAAGCCATGCAGAGGTGAAAATAAAAGCATTCTCAAGGAGACTCATGACACATAGTAGCTATAGTGGCTTGACATTACCACATCATCAAGCAGTTTATGTTAGCAATGTCATGTCAAGTCATGTCATGAGTTGTCACATGCCACACCATTGTGGTAAATAATGTAAATTATCGTTCGAAAATGTATTGTAAAGTGGAAGTCCAAAGGACATGTATGGAATATGAAGAGTCATGTAATGTTGAAAATTCATAGGAATTTAAACAGTCATGAGCGTAGATGAAGATTCATAACGAAGGTGAAGCATCACTTCCTCATTTTTATATATACACCCTCATTGTAAGAGCAAGGGACTTTTCACCATGGTTCCTGCCACAAGGCATTGGAGAGATAATCTATGATCTGGATTTAAACATAAACACAATAGATTATAGTGATAACCATAAACGCAGAGATGTAGTGGAAATAATACTTCATTTCATTAATATAAAATACTGAAATATGCTTACAAATAGAAATGGAAATAAACGAGTTAGGGCAATGGTATCTTATCTCTGAGAAGAGATGTGGTGGCTACATGCCTTTGAAATGTGTTATAGTGAGGCTCGAAGGCCTATTTATTGTTAATAAATAATGGCCAACCCTTAACATCTGAAAACCTAACCCTAGAAGATGAAATGCCAAATTGTGGGCCCCGTTTGGGTAAATTGGTACATCAATTTCCCAGGGTCGTAACTTTGGCATACAATCTTCATTTGATGCGTACAACAGATCATTAGAAAGATCTATCCAAGCACTACAACTTTGAGAAGAGAAATGTCACTCCATGGTCCCATGTCTCTGGAAGTTCAGGAACCGAAAAACGGCTAAAAATGGTAAATTTTTCTACAATTACGGAAACTAAAAAATTGAAAGAGGTAGTCGTGGGGGTCCAAATGGGATAGGTAGGTGGCCACCGACATCCACCTAGATCATTCCTCCCCCCTTATTAATAAATGGTCCCCATTGCGTTGAGTTCCTCCATCTGTTTAACTTGGTCCCTGGTGCACTGTTCTGGAACTTCTAATTTTTCTAATAATGATGGGAAGCTTGGTCGATGATGGTCGACATTGAATACTCAGTGCAAGCGAAGGAATGGAGGAATGTTGTGCTCCAAAGAATTATTTCCCATAGCCTTGGTAATGTTGTAAGGACCATGTGGGAGTGGCTGTAGATTCTCATGGGCTCTTGTAAGGAATTATTTCTGCAGATGCAATCAAACTTTGTTGTCCACCTAAAACTTGTGTGGTACCCCTGTGGGTGAGGAGAAGTTGTTCTTGTGTTTTTTCATGACTGTATCATTGTGTTGCTGCTATTGTGTGGAGGAACCCTTTGTGGGGGTCACGGATGTGGCAATGACCTTCCCCTTACTTTGGGGGCGAACTAGACAGAAAATAAATTTCCTAGCTTGTGAGATGAGCTTGCTACCTTTCTTAGTAGCGATCAAAGAAGTGGGAGTAGGTGGGGCTACCTCGGGTATCCTATATAATGAATTGTTCAAATAAATAATGACAACACGCAGCCTTGACTCATACATAGCATGTCGCCTCCACAAGTATGGCTGGACTAATAATACATCACAAACATCCTAAGGTGTAACATCACACAATACCTCATCTATGAAAGGCTTGATGTTGTAGGGAAAGCGTCAATACTAGAGAAATTTAAGATCTCTTCCTTCATGAAGCCAGCCAACATTGTATGGTTGCCGGTGTGGTGTAGTTGGTAGGCCCAACCACTTCATGACTTCTGTTGAAATTAGGTTCTTTTGGCTGCCACTATCAACAATGAATTGTAGCAGCAAACCCTTCACCCACATTTGTGAGTGGAAAAGACAACCCCCCTCCTCTACGTCTTCGGGCTCATTCTTCTACATCTTGGCAGTGGAAACAATGATGCTAGGCTCTGCATCAATGATCTGCTTCCCTTTGCCAGTCTCCTTGTCGGGTTCTAACTCGAGGTTGTAACATACATATGATTCGGAAGTCTTCAACTCGGTCACTAGCGACTACTTGGTCCAACACTCACCACTTTCCTGTGTCCTTTTTCAACTTCGTGGTGTTGTTCTTTTCTTGCGGCTTCGAAGGGTTGTCTTGGGTCATCCCACCTTGGTTTTTTCCTTTAGTCTTCGGATTTGCAGATCCAAAGTCTCGCTTCTTCTATTTGAACTTTTGCTCAATTTTGACAATGTATCGGTATGTCGTGCCGAGTGAGGAGATGTTCAGGAACTCCATCTCTTCCTGGATGTATTTGTATAGGCAACTGCCATATTTCAGTACCAGATGCAGCTCAAAATCTTTGATACCTAACTATGTATGAAGGGTATGAAAAATGTTAGTGAACTTCGGCACATGTTGGTCCCTTCCTTGCCACAGCGTGGTCCACTTTATGTATTTGTTCCTGTAACTTTTGACAGGGTAGTACTTCTCCTTGATGGCATCTCAGAGTGAATCCCAAGTGGGTGCGGTTGAAAATAGTGAGCCGATGCTTTCATCCTTCTACTCACAATAGGTTTCCCACCAATCCTTGATGTGGGGTGCTACTTTGAGAAGAGCGAAAACAATCTTTTCCCGACTCAAAAATTCATGAACAGAAAAATACCCATCTAGCAGATTCAACCATTTATCTATGACATCTACTTCTATTTGAACATCAAAGATGGGGATTCCAAAATTAACTTGTACCTTAAAGGGTGTGGCGTTTCCAGTGTAGCTGTTGGAAGCCGATGCGTCGCCTCTGGGTAGCCACTAAAGGATCTGTGAAAAGTTGTCCATCATCGTGTTCCTTTCTCACTCGAATGCTTCTTCGAGC
>APFE030928411.1:60381-83167 GCA_000404065.3 Pinus taeda | reverse complement strand
GATGTAATAAAAATAATACTTCATTTCATTAATTTAAAATAATGAAATATGCTTACAAACATAAATGGAAATAAACCAACTAGGGCGATGGTAGCTTATATCTGAGAAGAGATGTGGTGGCTACATGCCTCTAAACTATGTTACAATGAGGCTAGAAGGCCTATTTATTGTTGAGAAACAATGGAAAACAATTAACATCCCAAAACCTAACCCTAGAAGATGAAATGCCAAATTGTGGGCCCCGTTTGGATAAATTGGTACATCAATTTCCCGGGTCGTAACTTTGTCATACGATCCTCGTTTGACACATACAATAGCTCATTAGAAAGATATATCTGAGCACTACAACTTTGGGAAGAGCAGCATCAGTCCATGGAACCATGCTACTCTTGGATTTCCAAAAAAATGTCATTTAGGGCTTCAAAACGGCTCCGGAAGTTCAGGACCCAAAAAAATTCTAAAAATAGTAGATTGTGATATAATTATGGAAACTGAAAAAATGAAAGAAATAGTTGTTGGGGTCCAAATCGGATAGGTAGGTGGCCACTGACATCCACCTAGATCAAGCTAGGTCTTTTGAGGAGCAAGGACGAGACCCAATGATCGATTACTAGAGCTAATGGTGTTCATTGTATAGATGTGTCTAGGAAGTTTTACTTAATATAAGAATCCCTATGGGCCAACATGTTCTTCTGCATGGACTATGGGTGTTTGTAGGACTATTATTTGAAAGTTTTTAATTTATATTTTCTTTCATCTGTGTTAACTTAGTTGAACTATTTTGGTTATTTTGGTACTTATCATATCAAGAATGTGTTGTAATTTTTATTATCGTTGTCGCATCCTCGTTGATAATTCCATTAGATATCATATAGATGTTACTTGTTACATTTGTTTCAATGGCCATCGCATTTATGTGGACTATTTTGCTTCATGTTATATGGATCCTTCTTCTTCATGTATGTCTCTACTAGCATTGTACTAATACCTCTCTCTTAGAGGCTCACTTCTCGTCCCCTCCACAATGAATGAACTTTAACACATATGATTGAACACTCACTAGGAACACTCCCTTGATTTTCAAAGGCACATTTTCACTCCTCTCTATTGTTGACAATTAGAGCCAAGACATATCTTTAAGATAACTAGTAACCAGGCCATATTCCAGATGGGGCTCCTATCTCAAACGGTGTGAGGTCTAATTGGGACAGCATACCATGGAGACCTTTTGAATGTTTGCGGGTCCAACACCATCAACATAACATTAATCCTTTTATTTTTCTAATTCTTTAGGTTGGTAATATGAATCCCTTTGGTTTATAATATTAATAATCTTTTGAGTGGGCCTAATGGTGAAGAGCATGCATTTCCTACTAAGAGGTCACAGGTTCAAAATCAGAGGGTGGTAGAGCATGTATGCCTTCATAGAATTAGTAGTCAAATCGTTGCTTGGAGGTGGGTCCCTTGTCCCACAAACAAGGGGAACTCATACACCAATTTGGTGTTTGGGTTGGTCGTGACCTTAAAATTGGATAAGTATAATTAAACCTCAATATTAAGCATTAAATTTTAGTATTATGGTTTAATATTAACCCCTTAGGTTTATAATCTCTATCCCTTTGACTTATTAACTTGTTGGGTTTATAATATTAATAATCCCCAGGGTTTATTGAGCCCTTGGGTTTATAATATTAATATTCATGTGGGTTTAACAATCATTTGGGTTTAAAATATTAATTCCTAGGCTTTATTAATCCCTTGTGTTTTTAATATTGATCACTTGCATTTTTTGATCCCTTAGGTTTATAATATTATTCCCTTGGGTTTACTAATTCCTTGGGTTTATAATATTAAACGCTTGGTTTTATTTGTTCCTTAACATTATAATATTTTTTTTGTTGAAGAAAGAGTCATACCTTCTACTGAATTGAATCGGAAAAATAAATTACATAAATTACAATAGTCCCAGAGGATCTGTGGGCCAAAGAAATAAATATCTGCTTAAAGCCTAGGGCACCAGGCCAAAGGCTTAAAAGCTGAGCTAAGGGCCCACAAACAAAAATATAATACCCTAAAAATATAAATAAACGCTGACATTGTTCGATCCACCCATAAAGGTCAACTGGATGAGGCTCATATCAGGGCAAAAACAAGCATCCACTTTAAAACTAGAATCAGACCCGATGAGGAAATAGGGACCACTCTATAAGGATTTTGGGTGCAAATGGGGGGATAACTCTCGAGCATGTAGTCTACCTGAAATCCACCAATTCGCATCTTGAAGTGAAACAAGCACGAGAGATAACAACTTACTCGGTCCTGCATACTTTTCCTTGACTGTCGATTCTCCTCGCCATATCCAATGATGAAGGATAATATCACAAGACCTAAATGCGCAGAGAATTACCATGCGATAAACGACCTGGAACCACCAACATGCATGCTTATTCTTGACCATGGATTCACCTCGCTTGATCCTACGATTGAGGATCATATTGCACAAGCCAAAATCACCAAGAATTACTGCGCAATGAGGGCGATATTCTCTCCCCTCCCTTGGCCATGTGTTTCTTGGTGAGTGGAATCGCTCCCAACTCCAAAATACTACGTTCGGCTTGAAGGGCATGTGAAAAACTAGAAACCACCCTGAGAACAGTATTACCACCACAGAAAGTAATGTGGTGGTTTTGAGTCTGTCGAGAAAGCCTGGACTACGGCCCCTTACACCATCCCGTCTCCTTGGATGCATGAACGAAAGGAAGATGAAAATCCATCTGTCCAGCCATCCATCCGAGAAACATCATCTACCAAGCAACTTCCATTGAGACTTCTGGGTTTGTGCTTACCTATGTTGAGGAGGCAAACAGAGACCTACATCTGAAATATGACCTCACTTCTGAAATGACACTTCATAATGAATCCAACTCAACTAGACCCTGTCTCTATGGCTCTATTCCAAAACATCATTCTGTCCTCATCCGCCTGTTCAAGACAATGCTCCCTTAATCTATTCTAAGGCATCTCTTGCATCACTGGACGTAAGCATAGGAGGTGAAACTGAATCCTTTTAAAGACCTGGAGTAGCCTCCAGTGTTTTGAGAATTTTTTTGATTCCGTGCCACAACATATTCTCTTAACCGAGTTAATGATTAACTCAGAATCAGCTTCAATTATTATATTCTAGAGATTATCCTGCTTCAGGAATTCTAAACATTTCTCAAGTGCCATTAATTCCTCCATATTGTTAGTAGATCTACCCAAATGGCAATGGAAAATAAAAATGATGCAGCCATTTTCATCCCTTAACACCCTTCCAAAACCAGCAATACCCAGGTTGCCTTTTGAGGCCCATCAATGTTGTATTTCAAAAAACACTGAGTGGGAGGATACTAGTAAACCTACTTATTGTCCAATTTCATTACCTTCCTATCCAAGCCCTGTGGAATGAGCCCCTACATAACCAACTATAGAAGTATCTGCATTACAGATTCTAAAGGAGGATTCTTTGGGAAAGTTTACACTAAAGTACCTACCGTCTCCTTAAGCTATCCTAAGGCCTACTCAAACATTTTTTGGGAGGAACTTTTTTCATTTTCGAAGATTCTGCTGTTCCTTTCTTTCCATACATTCCATATTATGAAGTTTGGCATTAAAGCCCAAGCTGAGAGAAGAAATAGATAATCAAAGAAGTTTCTCTCCAATTATTTGGGTAATGATAATGTTTCCTTTGTCCATGTTTGTCTATTGGAAAACTGTGGAAAACTTATCCGACAACTTGGAGGTGAAAATGAAATTATTGAGAAGGTGATCCATTTTTTCCTCTCGGGCTTCATAGAGCTCGCATCTAGAAGGTCCCATAACAACCCTCTTCTAAATGTTTTCCCAAGTCATAATCTTCTTATGTTGAAACAACCACATGAAAAGTTTGATTTTCATCCATCCTTGATGCCTCCATAGGTTTTTCCAAACCCTGTCTGGTACATTGGAATCCAACTCAAGGATTATGCGCTCTTCCTCCATAAGATTGAAGGTACCTTAATTATTGTTGCCCCATCTAAGTTAGTCATGCCCCTATGAAACTAAAATTTTCCTTTGGTCCAACATTATCAGAAGTGCCTCAGGTTTTGCTTTCAAGGGGCTATCATCCCTGTAGTGTATATTTTTCCAGGTTCTCCATTTTCCTTCACTATTGGTTTGATCCCAAAAATATTTTACCCTAAGTAATCCTTTGGCATCAGTTTCTTTCTTGAGGTCTAGAAATTCCTCACTTAAAAGTGTAGGTTCTTGTTGCCATTTATCCTCCCAAAACAAAGCAAGATCATCCTCTCTGATTTCCCAGAACCTATTTTTTTGTACTAAGCTTCTATTCTCCCAGGCCTTATTCCAGATTTGGGAGCCTTTTATGATGCCAGTCATATTTATGTGATCATTATCTTGCCAAGTGCTGGGTATTTTTGTTTCCAAATACTAGCCCACTGAGCCTTTGGATATTTAACCTAATGCAACCATAATTTTTCCACTAAAACTTTGCTTAGTACTTCCAGATCATCCAAACGAAGACCCCCATGGTTTTTAGGTTTGCATATCTTATCCTAGGCTACCAAGGCCCATTTCTTTCTCTCCTCCCCCTTACCCCAAATAAAGTCTCTTTGAATGGTTCTAAATTGTTTCAAAACTCCTTTTGGAGCTGGAGGGACTGATAGCATGAAGATGGTAATTGATTGAAGTACAAACTTTTAAGCACCAACCGACCAGCCATGTTCAAATATCTAATAGTTCATTTCCTGATTTTATATTGCATCTTATTAATCCCTGGATCATAAATTCCCTTGTGGAAAGGTTTATCAATTAGAGGAACTCCCAAGTATTTGGAAGGAAGGACATCCCTTTGAAAGCCAAAAATTTTGGAGATATTTCTATGAATAGCAATATTAGTATTAAAGAAAAAAATTTTAGATTTGGAGAGATTTACTTCCATGCCTGTAGCCATGGTAAAGTCACACAGGATTTGTTTATAAGCTAGTGCTTCTTTGACCATGGGGATTGCCTGCAGCATGGTATCATCAACAAATTATTGATGGGTCAAATCCTGTCCAGTCTCATAAAGTTGGAGACGCTTGATGTTACCAACTTCTTTCGCATGCTTGATAGACTGACCAAGTCCTTCCATCATGAGGATAAAGAGAAAGGGAGAGAGTGGATCTCCCTGCATGAGGCCTCTTGAAGGAGAAAAAGTCTTGGAAGGAAAACCATTAACCAGAATTGAAAAGCTAGAAGAAGTTTCCAACGCCATAACCCATCTTACCTAGTTATGAGCAAATCCAAAGGCTATAAGGACCTTCTTGATATAGGTCCAATTCAACTTATCATAAGCTTTGGCTAGGTATAATTGCATAATCATTTCAGCCTTCCTATTGCTTAACAATGAATGCACCACCTCATGTGCTTGAATGATGTTATTGAGAATTTGTCTACCCTCCACATAACTTCATTGCTCCACAGAAACTAGAGTAGGAAGAAGGGGTTTGAGTCTATTGGAAACCACTTTGGATATTATCTTGTACACCACATTGCACAAAGCTATGGGTCTAAACCTGTCTGGAGTCTGAGCATTGTCCTGTTTGGGGATCAAGGAGATGAAGGAAGTATTGAGCAGCTTCAAAATGGTTTTGTTTGTCCTGGAATCCTCAGCTACATTCAGAAAATTTTGTTTAACAATTTTCCAGCAAGCTTTAAAGAAATCCACATTGAAACCATCAGGGCCTGGTGCTTTACCATTCTGCATTTCTTCGATGACCTCACTATCCTCCTCTTCAGTCACTGGCCTATTAAGATTGAAATTATCATCTCTTGTTACAAGCCTAGGTATATGCCTTGTTAAGTCCCTGAGAAAATGATATTTGTCTGAAATGGTTTTGTTTTCTATACCTTGAAAGTGCTGAATGAAAACAACTTCTATATCTTCATGGGAATTAAGAAACTAACCTCCCTTGTCCTTGATCGAAGAGATCCTATTATGACATATGTTTGCCATGGTAGATCTGTGCAAAAATCTAGTGTTTCGCTCCCCTTATTTTGCCATTGAACTCTATATTTTTGTCTCCAAAATATTTCCTCTTGTTTACATAAATTCTCCCAGTCTTGATGATGTTTGGTGACTTGATAATTTCATACTCTATCAAATCCATCCATGATAAAGGCTTAATTGAGTTCCTACATTTTGCCTTCAACAACTTTTTCCGCTTCAAAAATATTGCCAAATTCATTCTTGTTCCAGTCTTTAAGTCTAAGCTTGATGTGCTTTAGTATTTTGTGTAGCAGAAACATTCTTTTACCTTGAATATGAAAATCTTCTGTCCACCATTTTGCAATGTTGATGTTGAAATTTGGGTGGGTGAGATAGATATTCTAAAATATAAAAGGTTTGTTCTTCAGGGTACCAATGCCCTGACCCTCAAGTTGTACAAGCCAATGGTCCAAGCCTCAAAAGGGGAGAATTCTCACTGTGCTTTCCTTGTCGGTGAGCATAAGGTCCTCTGAGATTGTGAATCTGTCTAACTTTGAGGCTTATTGAGACTCTCCTCCTCTTTTATTGTTCCATGTAAAGAGGACATTACTCATATCTGTGTCAACAAACTTCATATTATCTCTAAAAGTTTGAAATGATATAGAGTCTTTGCTTAAAGTTTTGGTTCCCCCTTTTTCATTTGAAAGTTATTTGATCATGTTGAAGTCCACACCCATGATCCACGGTACTTGTGCACGTCTATCTCTTAGTTCCAAAAGAGAATCTAGAAACCTAAGTTTATCATCCAGTCTTTGAGGCCATAAACATTCGTGACCAGATAAGTCTCGCTATCCCCCACAAGCTAAATAACCACTAATCAGTAATTACTAGAAGCCTCAACATCTATTATGCCAATCTTTTGGGGTTTCCAAAGAGTGAGTATGCTTCCTACTGTATTATCTGCTTTGACTTCAAGAAAATCAAATTTATTGAGCCATTTGTTGTGAATTTATTTTATTTTTTGAATGGAACATTTGGTTTCCTGGATAAAGATTATATCCAAAGCTTCTTGTTTCATTCTATTGCTAAGTATTCTTTGTTTTCTTTTACTACCTAGACCTTTGATATTCAAAAATGTGAACTTCATTATGAAATATTTGTAAAGGAGTAATTGGTTAGGTATTTCATCTTACCTGAATCTATCATTGGCTTTCCACATTCGATCAATAACTCATTCTACATTTTTTTGCCTCTTTTCTTTCTTGGGTTCCTAGGACATACTCCTTCTGTGCTTTTCATAGTTTTCACACCTTCGTTGACCTACCTTAAATTGTTTCTTTACCTTTATAGCCCTTTAGCCTGAGTTTTCCATAGGAACAACTGTTGTACTCTGTTGAACTCTTCTTGAGGTAGTGAATCTACCCCTCCCATGGTCCCTTGTTTCAATAACCCTTCCAGATTTAGGTGTTCTTTATCAAGAATCTCCTACAGTTTATGATCCTCCATTTCCATCTCACTCTGGGTGATTTCTTGGTCCATTTCCAGTTCTCCATCACTCAGCATAGTCTGTTTTTGTTTATTAATATCTTGTGTTTGTTCACTATCTTCTTCTTTCTCCTTCTCCCCTGGGCTTCCTTACATTACCTAATCTACCTTTGTTATCTCTTCCTCTTCTTTGAGTACTTGGAACCTGTTCAGACTGGCCTGTTTCCCTTCTGTTTGATGTTGCTTTGGCCACCTTTGCCCTCTTTTCCCTTATATCTCACTTTGTGAATGTTTTTAGTGTCTTTCACTATGGTAGCTTTACTTTTGTTCTCTATTTTACTGAGAGGGCAGTCTCTAAATAGGTGCCCATGCTCATAGCACATGCGACATCTGAAAGGAATATGTTCATAATCTACTGTTTGCACCCATTCTTCATTAAAAGCTTCCAAGATGACCTCATCTAGTAGATCTCTAGAGAGATCCATCTCCACACATATTCATGCAAAGGAAGTATATTTTCCCCTTCTGGTGGCCTCAAAATCTTTGACAAAATGCTCTAATTTGTTTCCTATGTTAGATAACAATTTTGTTTGCCAATAATCCAGAGGTAGGGAGTAGAGTCTTACCCAGACCGGGACCAAAGTGAAAGTCTCTCTCTCTAGGGAAAAATCCATCATCCACAGCTGCATGTAGAGGCATGTTGCTGCATAGAAGTAGGGCCCTCCTTAAAACACCATGTCTTTGTCCTCAATATTTGTAAAGACCACAGTGAAGAAACCCTTTGACCCAAGATGTAGGTCTATGCTTCCTTTTGGTTTCTAGTAGTATTTAATCCACGCTTGTAGTGCCTTTCCAATGGGCCATAATCCCATGAATTTACAAATGATATCATAGGTCTCCATTTGGTCCTTATGCACCTATAGAGCAAGATCATTTAAAACTACTTTGGGTATAACCTCAGCCTTGGGTTTACATGGCCCCTTTTGCGCTTTGTTTTCTGCTCCCTATTTCTTCTCTTCTTCTTCATTTTATTTTGTTCTATTGCCCTCCCTTGTTTTGGTTAAATCCTTATCCTCTTACATGTTCCTTTTTCCTTCTTTTGAAGGACCTCTAGCAGTTTCTATTGGTTTCATACCTCGGCTGACCATGGCCTGCCTATAGGAGAGAGTGGAGTGCCCCCCTTTGTGCCCCTCCATGGAGTTCAACACTTGCAGAAGCTTGAAACCCTAGCTCTTCGTCCTCTGAAATCTCTGTCCAACAAACAATCCATTTTCATTTAATATGATACCCTTAACATTATAATATTAATAAATCTTTGGGTTTATGATTTAATCCCTTGGGTTTATTAATCACTTGAGTTAAAAAATTTAATTTCTAAGTTTTAGTAATCTCTTGCATTTTTACTATTAGTTTCTTTGTTTATTGATTCCTTGGATTTATTAATCGCTTGGGTTTATTAATCATTTGTATTTATAATATTAATCCCTTGAGTTTATAGTATTAATAGTTCCTACAATTTATTAGACCCTAATATTTAAGGTCAAATATTAGTGCTAGGGTTTAATATTAATCCTTTAGGTTTATAATGTTTATCCTTTTAGTTTACTAATTCATTGGGTTTGTAATATTAACAACCCCTAGGGTTTATTGATCCCTTGGGTTTATAATATTAATAGCCATCTCAGTTTAAAATATCAATTCCTAGGCGTTATTAATCCCTCGTGTTTTTAATATTGATCTCTTGGGTTTGTTGATCCCTTAGGTTTGTCATATTTATCACTCGGGTTTGCTAATTCCTTAGGTTTATAATATTAAATGCTTGTTTTATAATATTAAACCTTTGATTTTATTAGTTCCTTGAGTTTATAATATTAATAATTCATTCGGTTTATAATTTAATCCATTGGGTTTATTTATCCGTTGAGTTTGAAATATTAATTCCTTGGGTTTATTAATCACTTTTTTTTTTTATATTGGTCATTGGGTTTCTTGATTACTTACATTTATAATATTTATCCCTTCGTTCACTAATTCGTTGTGTTTATAATATAAATAATATAAGGTTTTATCAATCCTTTGGGTTTAAAATGTTAATTCCTAGGGTTTTTAAATTCCATGTATTTTTAATATGGATTCCTTGGGTTGGGTTTGTTGATACTTTATGTTTATAATATTTATCCCTTGGGTTTACTAATTGATTTGGTTTATAATATTAAACTCTTGATTTTATTAATAGGTTTATAATATTAATAATTATGTATGTGTTTATTAATCCCTTGGGCTTAGTTGATGTTTTTTATTTACTTTAAATAAATATATGAAAAATACTAATAGTTATGCTAATAAATATATATAAATTATTGACAATATTGGTAAGAAATATATACTCATTATGAATAATTACGCCGTAAGGCATTTCCCTCTGAAATCAACTCTCCCAACTCCCTTTCTATCATAATCCTAATCATCAGATAGATTGTTAGACAATTAAATGTTTTTCGACCATTAGATGTTACTAATCATAAAACCGTCAAGTACACTAAATCTTGATTTGCACTATTATAACCATAGCCTCATTTACAATTCTTTCAACTGGTTTTGGTGGCTTCGCTGGGTGCATCTAAACCTAAGCCTCTTCATTACCAAGAACAACTCAGTTAAGCCTATTCATTACCAGGAACAACTAGGTTAGGTGGCTCCATTGGGTGCATCTAACTGTAAGCCTGTTCAATACTATGAACAATTCAGTTATGTTGCTCCACTGGATGCAAAAACTCAGTTTGATGGCTTCACTGGATGCAACAAATCGATTCGGTGGCTCCACTGGGTGCATACAAAGTGGTGGCCATGGGCCGACCACATGATTAGAAAGGCGATATAGTGGAAATACATGATTCCACTTACAGGTCATGGCACATTGCAGGAACCATGCCCGAGGATTTGTGGGTACTGCGGGCACATATGGGAATGACTTTTCTTTTTTGTGATGGTACTTTCTATTGTTTGATCATCAGTGTCATCAGTGGCTCGTGGGTCATAATGGGTTTCAACATCAGAAATGGGACTTCCATTTCTGCACCGTTGCCAGAGCTAGCCAAGAAAAAACACATGTTCCCTTACCTATTCAACTATGGATCGTGGTTTCCAGTTACAGGTGGGAAGGTCAAAGGTGGAGAGGAGTTTTTCACGAGGTTATTTTATGGGATTTTCAAAAGGTGAAGGCAGAGTCCTCTATTTCTTCATCCTCATGCTAGAAAGGGATCACTAGAATGCCTATGTTTCTTCATCCTCATGCTGGAAAGAGGTCTCTACAATGCCTCCATCCTTATGTGAGGATGTTAACAGGACATTGTATAATATTCACAACTCTATGGATTACCGATTTATGAGTTTCATAAGAGTTGGGGATCATGCTTGATTTATCCACAATGGATGTATGAGGGTGATGGAAGTGGTATTTTACAACTTAAGTTAAAAGACATGGAGTTGGCTCCCCAAATTTCCTTTAGATAATGAAGGGCAAGTGAGAGTCATGGCATTTGGCCCTAGGCCTGACATGAAGGTCGGGTGAAGCATCTTATGCATGTCTTTTTATCTCTATGTTCTCTTTTTCCTTGATTCTGGTTATCTATAAGATTTCTCTTGTACACTGTTGAATAGATGCAACATGTATTTTTCTTTGTTTTTGGTTATTTGTGAGATTTATCTTGTGCATGGTTGAATAGATGTAGCAACAGATCATGTAAACTGTGGGTATGGATTTTCAAAAATATTTAAATGTTTAAGAAATGAATTTTACGTTTGACCATTATTAGTAATCCTTAGTAATCCAGTGATACGGTGTTGATAGAATCTGGGAAATGGTTAAGGGGAAGCCATGATAGAATCTTGAAAGTGGTTAAGACTAAGGCATAATTCTTTTGGGGACTTCAATTATTTCTCATTCCCAATTTCATGATAATATATTTACTATTATCATATCTTTGAAATATTAATACCTATGTTGGAACTTCGTCCCCTTCTTTTGGGCTCATTTTTATTAAAATAACAATATCTACCTCTATATAATCTGGTTCAAGAAACAATTAAAATCCATTGAGCTTCATCTTCTTCTTTTCTCTCAGTGTTAATTATAATTATAATGGGTGAGCATGAGGAGGTCCTTGAATTGACTGAGTTGCATGACGATTTAAACTACATAATTCTGGTGTGGCTTCGAGTGGAATATATTTGTAGATTTTGCAGCATATGCAGGGAGCGGAATGCTCTCATTTCGTCAACCAAATTCATAAGTAAATGGGGAGAAGCAGCCCCCAACAGTATGCCATGGCTAGTTCTACAAAATTCCCAATCCAAAATGCATAATTGTTTGCTTTTATGTGGAGGTCCCTGACTTGACCAAGTTGTGTGACAATTTAAACTAAAAAATACTGGTGTGGCTTCCAATCAAATGTCTTTGTATAATTTGCAGTGTATGCAAGGAGTGGAATGGTTATCTCTGTGCTATCTTTTTTTTTGTTTCTAGGTATTTGTAAGATTGCTCCTGTACACGGTTGAATAGATGCAATAGCATGTATTTTTCTTTGTTTTTGGTTATTTATGAGATTTCTCTTGTACATCATTGAACAGATGCAGCAACAGATCTTGTAACCTGTGGGTATGGATTTTTAGAAATATTTAAATGTTTAAGAAATGAATTTAACATTTGACCATTCTTAGTAATCCAGTGATACGGTGTTGATAGAATCTAGAAAATGGTTAAGGGGACGCCATGATAGAATCTTGAAAGTGGTTAAGACTAAGGCATAATTCTTTTGGGAACTTAAATTTTTTCCCATTCCCAAATTATAATGATTATATATATATATATATATATAGTTGTATGCTAGAGGAATTTGATAGTTCACCCAGAGGTAGCTATTCTACTTCTAGGTTTACCAAGTCAAGAAGGATTTGTATTTCTCTGTTTTGCCAAAACTCACATTAAATCCATCACCAATTATCATGATAATATCTTTACTATTATCATATCTTTGAAATATTAAGACCTATGTTGGAACATCCTCCCTTGGCTCGTTGGGCTTGATTTGATCAAGTAATAAAAATACACAAAACTTGTTGGAATTTGCCAGTTTGGCCACTTGAACTAAGTGGCTAAGAATATTTTTGTCTTTCTAAGTTCTCATATAGGGACTTTTTTGATAGAAATAATGGAACATCTAACATGTATCTTAAATTGCGAGATGTGTAATTCATTAGTTTATGGCTTATTAGACTCACCCACATAGATCTTAATTTTAACTATGCAACTATTTGTAATTGCTTTGTAATTTCAGGGTAGAGTTGAAGACCTTTAGAGTAGGGTTGAAGATCTATCTGTAATATTTCTCTTATGCATGGTTGAATAGATGCAACAACATGTATTTTTCTTTATTTTTGGTTATTTATGAGATTGCTCTTGTACATCATTGAATAGATGCAGCAAAAGATCTTGTAACCTGTGGGTATGCATTTTAAGAAATATTTAAATGTTTAAGAAATGAATTTAATGTTTGACCATTCTTAGTAATCCAGTGATACGATGTTGATAGAATCTAGAAAATGGTTAAGGGGAAGCCATGATAGAATCTTGGAAGTGGTTAAGACTAAGGCATAATTCTTTTGGGAACTTAAATTTTTTCCCATTCCCAAATTATAATGATTATTTATATAATATAATATATTATATTATATAATTAATATATTTTTATATATATAATTATATAGTTATAGTTGTATGCCATAGGAATCTGATAGTTCACCTCACAGGTAGGTATTAGTGAAATTCTAAGTTTACCCAGTCACAACGAGAAGGATTTGGATTTCTCTATTTTCTCAAAACTTATAGTAACTCCATCACCAATTATCATTATAATACTTTTATTATTATCGTATATTTGAAATACCAAGACCTGTGTTAGAACTTCCTCCCTTGGCTTGTTGGTCTTGATTTGACCGAGTAATAAAAATACACAAAACTTGTTGGCATTTGCCATTTTGGCCATTTGAACTAAGTGGCTGAGAATATTGTTGTCCTTCTAAGTTTTCACACAGGGATTGTTTTGATAGAAACAATGGAAACATATAACATGTATCTTAAATTGTGAGATTTGTAATTCATTAGTTTATGGCTTATTGGACTCACCCACATAGATCTTAATTTTAATCATGCAACTATTTGTAGTTACTTATTCAAAACATAAAACTCAATGCAACAAATCCACTAACATACACAATGTAGAAATAAAGATTTATTTTAGAATGATATATGGAACTAATTTGGAACTAGTGCTAATGATTGTTGGAAGCAATGCTAACTGATCATTATAAGTAGAAAAATTTAATGTGCCCTGGAAAATCAACACAGTTTCAAGGCAGAGTTGAAGATCTCTAGAGCAGGGTTGAATATCTATCTATAAGATTGCTCTTATACACGATTAAATAGATGCAACAACATGCATTTTTCTTTGTTTTTGATTATTTTTGAAATTGCTCTTGTACATCATTGAATAGATGCAACAACAGATCTTGTAACCTGTCGGTATTGATTTATAAGAAATATTTAAATGTTTAAGATATGAATTTAACGTTTGACCATTCTTAGTAATAAAGTGATATGGTGTTGATAGAATCTGGAAAATGGTTAAGGGGAATCCATAATAGAATCTTGGAAGTGGTTAAGAATAAGGCATAATTCATTTGGGAACTTAAATTATTTCCCATTCCAAAATTATAATGATTATCTATATATATATATAATATATATATATATATTTATGTTGTTATGCCAGAGGAATCTGATATTTCACCTCACGGGTAGCTATTAGTGAACTTCCAAGATTACCCAGTCACAACAACAAGGATTTGGATTTCTCTATTTTCTCAAAACTTACATTAACTCCATCACCAATTATCATGATAATACCTTTATTATTGTCATATCTTTTAAATATTAAGACCTGTGTTGGAACTTCCTCCCTTGGCTTGTTGGGCATGATTTGATCGAGTAATAAAAATACACAAAACTTGTTGGCATTTGCCATTTTGGCCACTTGAACTAAGTGGCTGAGAATATTGTTGTCTTTCTAAGTTTTCACACAGGGATTTTTCAATAGAAATAATGGAAACATCTAACATGTATCTTAAATTACGAGATGTGTAATTCATTAGTTTATGGCTTATTGGACTCACCCACATAGATCTTAATTTTAATCATGCAACTACTTGTAATTGATTATTTAAAACATAAAACTCAATGCAAGAAATCCATTAACATACACAATGTAGAAATAAATATTTATTTTAGAATGCTATATGGAACTAATGTTAATTGAATTGTATATGGAACTAGTATAGAACTAGTGCTAATGATTGTTGGAAGCAATGCTAACTGATCATTGGAAGTAGAAAACTGTAATGTACCCTGGAGAATCAACATGTTTTCATAGCAAAGTTGAAGATCTAAGAACAGTGAACATGGTTCAGAGCAGGGTTGAAGATCTAAGAATAATTTGAAGTTAACGAAAGATAAGGGTGGTGTGGGATTCAAGTCAATTATCTCCGAGTACCTAAATGCACTTGAGTCTGTGACATATTCGGTGGCCTATCTAGCTCTAAGATTTGCGAGGTTCTAAGAACTGTTGTCTCTATGAAGCTCTCTCTATAGTCTGCATTGAATCCAAGGCTATATTACAAATGTTAATACCCTGTATCGATGATCCAATATGGATCTAGACATTGTGATCCATCTTGACAAAGTGTACGAGCAAGTTATGTGACTCTTTTATATAATATATATGAGAACTCAGTGTCTCCTTTATTGCAAGCCTTCTATAGCATCTAATTTATGCGATTCCTAAAGCACACAGCTCTTGTAGATTGGTACAAAATTCTACGGATCATATTCCTGAGTTGCAAGGTATCAAAATTCTATTTGTGCATTGTGGGATAACATGAAGTTTAAGGCCATAATCTATAAGGAATGATGCGAAGCTGAGGATCTATGTGAATAATGAAGCTATGAAAGAAGGATTGTGATCCTAGTTATGTGATCTAAATTTCTTTGTGGTAAGGTCCTAGCTCCATGTGGCATTATATCTTTTTATCTTAGGTAAATTCCGATAGTGATTCATGCATTATATCTCTTTAATACTCACTCAAACATTCTAAGGAGTAATAACTCTAGATGAAGACCAAAGCTGTCATGAAATGTGAATCTCTATGGAAATATCCATTATCCAAATTGAAGAAGGAAGGCCTGTGTTCTCCTTTTGTGACTTGACTAAACTCCTTTGAAAGGTTTAATTCGATTTCTTTCTAAGTCTCAATGGCAATACAAGCCTCTATTGCAATGCAAACTATATCAAGGTAGGAGATTATCTATGGCCAGGAACAAACTGTGGGTTTGTCAAAATTGAGTGCTTCTAGTCAACTAGAGCCTCCTAAATCCACTGATGTTGCTCTTGAAAAGGCACCTTCTATTACAACTCAATATGCACTACCAACTTCAACGACAACAACCACACATGAAGGACAACTCACAGAATCCTCGTCTTTCACCAAGTCCTCCCAACAAGTATTTGCTTCAAATTCTACAATAGAAAAAACAGGTAATCCAAATATTTTTGAAGATAAAAGGCCTCCAACTCAATCCTCATTACCCAAAATTCCCTATGTTTCAACTACTAGACTACGCCCAAATGGGAAAACAATTAGTGGATTCTTATACAGTTATAGTAGAGATGAGGTTAGTATAGTTTGTGTGTGCCATGGCACATTTTTGTCACCTGCAAAGTTTGTGCAGCATTCAGGTTGTACAGACCATTCACATCCTGAAAGGCACATTATTGTCAATCCATCCCCATATTCAAATGAAGATGCATCAACCCTATAATGAAAAGTTATCCAAATAAAATCTTGGATGTATACCTAAAAAAACATTTCCCTGAAGGCTTATCTCTATGTCACTTACCCCAGAAAACGTTTTTGAAATTGAGTGACTAGACATCCAATTTGGAAGCACTCCTCTTCTACTTACAGAGCAGAAATTCGCTTCTAGACCTGGCAATCCCAAGATTAGGATCCACATGGCGATATTTACATGTTGGATTTTCCATTGCTCCTAGCAAAGGAGTTGAATCTAAAGTGTACAGGGAAATTGTAATAAAATGACATGAAATTATGCTTGTTAATTTTGTTGAATGCAACTCATTTTGTTGGATTCAAAGTTCTCAAACTACTATTCGCTACATATCAGCTTTCTAAACATGTTTAGCCATCACAATTAATATCTTAAAAGTAAACTAGTACAAATTGGATTGTTATGCTAAGACATATATATCTTTCACATACTAACAAATAATACATACACCAACCATGTACTAGATTGATAGGTTGATTTTAAAGTGTACAACACAATTGTAACAAAATGACATGAGTCTTTTAAAAAACCACATAGTAAATAAATATACATAATAGAGGAATATATGTTTTTCTTATGACTACTATGTATTTCGAGTATTGATTGGTCTATATTAGTCAATTTTAATGGACTACCCTTCCTAGAAGTCACCATATACAGAAGTGTATAAAGACTTCTTAAGAAAAAGAACACATCATTATTGCTCCAAAATTCTTCGTAGAGCCAACGTTTCATTTCTGTCATCAATTAAGAGTACCTATTTCTTGAGTCTCTAGTGTCTTCTGTAGACATAGTCTTCACCTCTATCATTTTATTGGATTCCCTAAGTTCTCTTAAATCTTCCATTATTAGGGAATTGCAACCATATATTTTTATTATTTGAAGTGTTTTCAAATTGAAATAACTCTTTGGAAATACCTTCAATGCTGAGCATTCTACTATGATGAACGTTTGAAGTATTGGCATTTCTCCTTTCTTTACGATTGGCAACTCTTCTAATTCATGTAACCAAACAATTGAAAATATCTTCAATAAAGAAAATGCCTCCTTGTCACCGAATTACTGAGGAAACCTCTTTAATATAAAGCATTCAATTATTTCCAATCGCTACAGATTGTTGAGCTTATGTAGATGTGAAATTTCTTCCAACATATTACACTTGTATAATATAAGACTAGTCATATTCTGAGAAGCACAAAAACTATTTTCGATTCTAACTAAGTTAGGACACTCCATGTACAATTTTCTCAGCTTTGACATATTATTCATTTCACTTGGTAGAGATCTCACCTTTGAGAGCTCTAACATGGGGGTGTTCATTTCAATCATATTCCCTAATGTGCCTTCCCTAATAGTGCCCCCATTGTTTGTTAAATGGAGTCTGGTGAGTTTCTTTAGGTTGGCCAGACGCTAATACTAGCCACTTTTTTCCATTTCTTGGGCTCACCTTTTTCCCATAGATTGGTGCATCCATATATTCTCCAACCATGTAAAGAGGTGAGCCTTGAGATGCTGCAATGTAGATACTGTAAATGACCACATTTATCCATGGCTAGATGCCTAAAAGATTTAAAATTATGAAGGCTAGATGGTAATTCCATGATTCTATAGCGGCTTAGATCAAGGACCTCCATGTTTGCAAGATTTGTAAGAGATGCAGGTAGAAAGTTGATGGGCATACCTGATAAAAAGAGTCATCTTAGTTGTTTCAAACACACCACACTCTCTGGTAATGACTGCGCTGATGTCCCACTCAAATCCATAACCTTAAGAGAGACCATTCTCCCAATAACCATTTTTGGATTTTTTGTTAAACATTTCTTACCATATATTAACAATGAACATATTTTCAGAACTCTCATTGACTTAGGTACCGAACACAGTTCGTTACTACTGAACAAAATCTAACTACATCTGGAAAATTCATTTTCATTCAACATGCTCAAATTCTCACCCACATGGCAAAAGAAAGTTTCTTTCGCCTCGGCAACATGGATTACCAAATCGTGTAGGAAGTTGTGTACCTTGAAGAACACTGCACCCATCAATGCTTCTCACAACGGGTTCAATCAAATAATGATCTGCCAAAAGGTTGAGAAAAACCCCTCCTACCGTGAATGGGTTGTAGCTAAGTTGATGGCGATCATTTCGTGCCAGCAGCCCTTCTCCCACCCATAATGTAATCACATGGTTGGTATGAATAATTTGGTGTTCTACGAATGTTGAAGCCATGTATAGAAAGCATAATTGCAAATGAATATCACATTTAACTCATGGACTATAGATGCAAGTGTCCAATCTATGCTTTAACGTCCACTTTTGCATGCAATTTTCCTTATTGATTCTTATTTTCAATGACCATTTACATTTATGCTTTACCGCATTTCTTTTACAACATGTGACGCAAATGCTAGTAATAAAATACTTTCATTACATTATAGGTGAATTATATTATAGTTTCAGTGATAGCTATATATATATTAGTTTAATATATAATGTGCTTATAGTTAATAATATTAATATACCCTAAGTAAATGTATAAAATATATCGGTAATTATATTCATAAATATATAATAATTATTAATCATAACATAATAGTAAGAATATATACATATTATTTATAAAAACTAAATGTTGTTATTATTATATTATATGTGGATTATATTAGTTTTTTAAAAATAAATATAATATATTAACAAAATTTAATGTAACTAATATTATATTATTATATACAATAAATATAATCTAATAAACATAAAATGACATTAATCTGTTGTCTCCTGTGTATGGTTATTTGCTATGTATATTGATTTATTTGCCTGTTGCACATATTTGCCTCTAACAAATGGTATCAGATCATGTCGGAGGCTTGGCACAGCAGAGGAGGTCCTGCGTGTAACGTGGCTGTATGCTGTGTAGAGGAGGAGCGTATACAACCTGCAAACGATCGATATACTTTGCTGGATGGAGAATTGCTGGTGCCGGATGCGTGGAGGTTGTTGTTTCTAGAACTTCGTGTTTGTGCATATGACCATTTATGCTGGTGCGTATGTCCCTACTGCTGCGTGGACCAACTACTGATATAAACCTGCGTGGAGGTGGATCCTTGCTGGTGGATCGTGCGTTTAATCCATGGATTGTTGTTGTGTGTGTTCATGGTGATGCAACTATTGGTGCACTGCTACGTGAAGGGTTTTGTTTTTTAAATTTTTATTTTGTCCGACCTCAAGTTATTTCCATTCCCATACAGTAGTCAAAGTGGTAAGCTATGATCGGATGTAGTTTAATTTCAGTCGAATAAAATATATACCTGGTGCATGTAATGCATGTAATGCGTGGTGCTGATGCGTGTGGTTTTATTTTGGGATTGGCACGGGATTTGGGAATTTAGTAGTGCCAACAACAGAAAGGCGTGGTAAGGTTTATACTTACAGCGTTTATACTTACTTCCCATAGAACAGAAAGACATGGGTGACTATAGAAGCAATAGTTGTAAATATGAGCCCATAAGTTAGAGCGAAAAACAAACTTAAATCTATTTGACCATTCCGATTGAAAGCAGGAAGATCTAGATCAAATTTATTGTTCACAATCTGTGTGAAATATTATACTTTTTCCCTTGGGCAGTGAACAATTCTGAGCTGAAAATAGGAAAAGTCTTTGCATTGTACAGGTTAGCGCCCCAATAAGCAAGAGGGGCGGTCAAGTATACTACGAGGAGATAACCAGCCAAGACATTCATAATGGCAAAGAATGGAGAAATAAGGGGGTTGAACAAGAAGGCTGCAATTGTACTCCAATCAAAACCAAAGGCACCAAGTCCAAGGCATTTCAAACCAGAGCTAATCTGATGTGCTGTGACTTCCCTTTCTGTTTATACTTACAGCATTTTTAACTGCCAGCACGGATTGTCTGCTGGTAGAGGAGCGCCAACGCGCCAAATGCGTTGGTAAAACTGCAGCTGGTTTTTGGTTTTTTATTTTATAATTGTAGTTTGGTACAGCAAAACATATTTTTTTTTTTTTAAAGCAAAGGCAGTAAGGCATAGGAAGTTTTTTTGTTAGTACTTAACAGTTGGTGTTTTGGAGATTATTGTGTTTTCTGGTTGATATAAGATGGCGAAAACTCAGAGTGCCGGTTTGAAATTGAGATGTTTAATGGAAAAAATAATTTCGAGATCTGGAAGGTGAAGATTTACGATTTTCTTGTCCAACATGGTGTGACAAACGCGTTGTTGGGAAAATCCAAACAGCCTTAGAACATCACAGATAATGAGTGGGCTGAGATGGATGAAAGAGCAAGAAGTGTTATTCGATTGTGTCTAGTTGATGATGTCCTATTTAATATCGTGTCGGAGACAACAGCTGCTGGTTTGTGGACAAAACTGGAGAAACTTTACATGACCAAATCCTTAACCAATAGGATTCTCCTGAAGCGACAGTTGTACAGTTTGCAAATGAAGGAAGGTACATCGATTGCTGATCATTTAAATGCTTTTAATACTCTTCTTATGCAATTACAAAGTATAGAAGTAAAAATTCAATCCGAGGATAAATCTATTACTTTATTGTGTTACCCGAGTCATGGGATCATTTTGTTACTTCTATAAGTCTTAGTTCATCAGAAACTATTGAGTTTGATGATGTAGTTGCATCCTTATTATCAGAGGAAACAAGAAGAAGGTCGCATTCAAAAACCTCTACATCAGAAGCTATGATGGTTAGAGGTCGTTCGAAAGAAGGACGCTCCAGGAGGCCGAGCGACTCACGTTCAAAGTCGAAAGGGAAGAAAACTAAGCTAAAGTGTTGGTTTTGTGGCAAATCAGGGAATTTAAAGAAGGACTGCTGGAAGCGACAGCAGCCAACTTCTAAAGCAGATTCTTCGACAGAGAAGAAGGAGGCAAATACGACAGATACAGGTTCGGCATTTGGTTTAGGTAGGAGTGATGAAGTACTATCAGTTAATGTGTCAAATCATGATCAACATTGGTTGTTAGAGTCCAATGCATCAAACCACATGTGTATCCATAAAGAATGGTTTAAGACATATAATTCAATTAATGATGGAGTTGTGTACATGGGTAATGATGTAACATATAATATTATGGGGATTGGGAGCATACAACTACAAATGTTTGATGGGACAACTAAAATGTTAACTGATGTGAGGCATGTACCAGATTTAAGAAAAAAATTGATTTCATTAGGAGCACTTGATTCAAATGGATATAAAACTGTAATTCAAGGTGGAGTAATGAAAATTTACAAAGGTATTTTACTAGTTATGAAAGCTAACAAGGTAGGAAATCTATTTCAGTTAGAAGGAGGTACAGGATTAGATTATGTGTCTACGGTGTCTGAACGTGACAGTAGTTCCATTCACTTATGGAATCAAAGATTGGGGCATATGATAGAAAGAGGGTTAAAAATTTTGGCTGATCGCAAGTTACTTCCAAGTCTAAAGTCTAGAAAGTTAGATTTCTGTAAGCATTGTCTGTTTGGAAAACAAAGTAAACAAAAGTTTAAAATACACAAACATACTAGTAAAGGAATACTTGATTATATCCATTCAGATGTCTGGGGTCCAGCCCCTACAACCTCATATGGTGTTCGTCATATTTTGTATCATTTATTGATGACTTTTCTAGGAAAGTGTGGGTCTACATGTTGAAAAGGAAGTCTGATGTTTTTTCAGTTTCAAGCAGTTTAGAGCATTGGTAGAAAACAACACTGGTAGAACAATAAAATGTTTAAGAACTGACAATGGTGGTGAGTTTACTTCCAAGGAGTTTGACAGCTATTGCAAGGATGCAGGATCGAGAGACATAAGACCACGGTTTATACTCCTCAGCAAAATGGAGTTGCTGAATGCATGAACAGGACTCTTCTAGAGAGAGCAAGGAGTATGCTGAGTAAAGCCAGGTTTCAGAAGGAGTTGTGGATGGAAGCGGTGGCAACAGCTTGTTATGTGATAAACCGATCTCCATTGACGGTGATAGACTGCAAGATTCCACAAGAGGTATGAAAAGGACACCCTTGTGACTATTCTAAACTCACAGTGTTTGGTTGTGATGCATATGCTTTAGTGCCTAAACATCAGCGAACTAAGTTAGATCCAAAGTCTAAAAGGTATATCTTTGTTGGGTATGGTGTTGGAACAAAGGGATATAGATTGTGGGATCCTACTACCCGCAAAATCATCATCAACAGAGATGTAAAGTTTAATGAATCCTCTCTTGTACATTTAGATGTAGATAGTAGATTGAAACAGGATGATGTATCTGACTTTCAGCACATTCAGTTTGATAGCATTTCTAACAATAGTCATGATGACC
>APFE030928411.1:14529-58418 GCA_000404065.3 Pinus taeda | reverse complement strand
TAAGAATCCGGCCTATCATAGTAAATCAAAGCATATTCCAATTAAGTACCATTTTGTAAGACAGGTTATCACTGAAAGGGGAGTCTCTCTTCAAAAGGTGCATAGAAAGGAGAACTGTGCAGACATGTTCACGAAACCAGTTTTGTTGGAGAAGCTATGCTGGTGTTTGGCTTCTCTTGGCTTGCAAAAAACATAAAATAATAATAACAGGGCATCAAGCGAATTGTTGTCAAGGTGGAGATTGTTGAGATTTTCTGTTTGTAACAAAATAGGAAAAATCTCAGCTGATGACAACAATAGAATTCAGGTCCTAGATTAACTCCAGGTTGTTGGGAGGGAGTTAATGCCTCCTATATTTGATGTGAGGGAATTAATGAGGCTGTTAGATCCTCTATGCTATATAACAGGAAATCATTCGGATGGTTTGCTAAGAGTGTGAGAGGTTTTTGTGAGGATTTCTTGATGTAATCTCCAATTTGATTAATAAATTTCTGATGCCTATGTTTGGTGGACGTAGCCCAGATTGGTTGGGTGAACCACGTTAAAAACTATCTCTTATGTGCTTCATTGTTCTGCTGTGTTAAGTTTATTTAAGTTTGCTGTGCACCTGTACCAACATATTGTTCAAACAAATAATTACAACAATTATTATTATTGTCCAATTTTAAAGTCACGGCCAAGCACGCCAAATTGGTCAAGAGCTTGACACAATGACTGCTAAATGTACAAAAACATACATGTGAAAACTACATACTTTATCCTTTTAATTTTAAATTTATAACATCTTAAAAAAACACATTCTCTTAACCATTAAATTCATAATTACCAATCAGATAAATCACATAACTAATTGAACAAACAAATCAAAAATTTGTTGCGAGCTTTCATTCCGACCCTTTGGGCAAATAGTCAATTAGATTTTGCATCCTATGTCGCGAGCTTTCATTCCAACCCTTTGGGAAAATAGTCAATTAGATTTTACATCCTATATGTATGCTTGGGTTATTAGTAACAACTAGGTTTGTTTTTGACTTTTTATTGCGTGTTGGGTTTTTAAAGACAACAATGTTAGTTTTTTACTTGTTATTTTCCGTGAATGTTTCCAAAACTGTAGGAGAACATTAATTATCTTCGTATTCAACTTTGTTGTCATTGGACATGATATCATAAGTTCAATTTTATTATTATTCAATACGATATCGTGCATTCTGGTTGAACAAATTTTTCATGCAAGCTCGACCTCTCTCGGTGAATTCATCGTATTTTAAATATTTCTCACCCTAGGTCATTCTCCTTTAATTGACAACATCTCTAACCCTGTAACATCACTAAAATAACTCTAGTAAAATTAAAAAGTAACTCTGTAAAATTAAAAAGTTATGAAATAGTAACTTTAAAGTTATGCATCAGTTACAAAAATGATTCTTTATATTCATGAAACTAAATTGACGATGAGATCAAGAAAGAGGAGAACCGTAATATGAGGGGCGAATTGGAAGGAGATGGGGTTACGTCTTAAGAGTCGCCATTGATTATTAGAGAGAACACTCAGGTAGACTGGTCTTCCCCCTTGGATGTGAATTTTATTGTGGTTCCTTCCATAAGGTTAGTTTGCTTGAACCTACAGCAAGGTAAGGTTGATGGAGGTTTGATTCGGAACTTGTACGGATTGAACTGCTAGGAGATACTTTCTCTTCAGCCTGTGTCCACATTTAAGGCAAGATTTTGTTCCCCTTTTACAACGTTTGCCTTCGAAGTGAGTCTCTTACTGTGCCCTCTTTTGCTTGCGGGTTTAACACACAAGTAATACATCAAGAGGACAAAGCAAGGTTCGTTCTAGTTTTTTTTTTTCTGTATGTAAGGGTTTCATGGCACAATGTCTTGACATGAGGGATTATTTCCTCTACAAGTGTCTAAGCTTCTGAGCGTTTCTCTGATAAAGCTAGGAATCTTCTTATCTTTCTCAATATTTCTCAATTAGAACTCAACACGTAATTATGCACGTATACATATAGTCTTTCAAAAGAGGCTATTTTCTTTTCTACAATACTTTCTTGGTTCTTTGACTATGTAACTCCTAATTTGTTTGGAGTTTACACTTAACAGTTCTCGGCTAGACTCAAAACATATGGGTACCCTTCAATCTTGAAGGGTAATATAATTTCTTCTTTCCGTAGTTCAAAGACATGCTTAATATAATTTGATGCTTATTTCAAAGACGTGCTTAATATAATTTCTGCTTTTTGTAGTTGTGAGGATTTTGATACCATATCGTGTTCTAGACTATGTGTTTTAAATTCAAATTTTCCATGTATTAAAATATTGCAGGGATAAAAGTCCTCTTGGAAATATTTGTTGCATAAGTTTATGCACATAGCACAGTAAAAGCAAAGTAATTTTGTGATTTTTTGAGAGTGTTAAAAGCTAAGTAGCTTCATTATTCTTTGGAATAAATTACACAAGGTTCTTGCTAAGTACCCAAAATATCCTTTCGACAAGAGATGTATGAGACATCTAAAGTTCTTAAGAAGATTGTTGTTTTATATTTTCTTGGCAAAGAAAAATATATAGTGCATGTATATAAAGAATATATATTTCTCACGTAAATAAAATACATTCCACATGTAGATAAATATTGATTTAGATATATATATATTTTCTTGGTAGAGAAACTATATTACTACATGTAGTTAAAGGTTGTTATTACTATATGTAGAAAAGATGGTTACTATATATATTTGTAACACTAAAAGATAAGTAACATTTATTGTCTTTATATAACATGCATGTGTTTATGTAAGAAAAGATAGGATGAATTCTCTTTTCTTAAAAAAGGATTTCGTAGTCTTTTTCCTAGAAGTGAATATTGATTAAAGAGGGTAACTGTGAAACATTCTCATGGGTAGAGAGTTTTCTTGGAAAAAAATACTTAGTTATGAGAAAATATAATAATCTATGCATAGACAAAATGCACAGAGATAAGTCATAGGAACCTTCTTTGGAAATAATATATCTTTTTATGTAAGAAATATAAGTTAATAGTGTTAATCCATTTGCAAGGGTTTGCAAAAGTTACATGCTTTGGTGAGAAAAAAGGTGAAGGATTTGGTTGTTGCATATTGGGTAGTTTGATGTATTTGCATGGTTTAAAGCATAAACAGTTACCGTTATGATTATCTTAGTTCTTATGCACAAGAAAAAGGTTGATTATGATACTTTGTTGAAACAAATGCATGAGGACTTTGTTATGATATTTTCATGGAAACAAATGCATAATAGCTTTGTACATAAAAGATAGATAAACTATGATGGGTTCTTGAAAAATAACTATGTGAAAAGAACACATATGCAAAAGCATAAAAACAATATTTTATTACATGTATGAAGATATAACTATTGTGTTATATATTATAAAGAGGAACATGGATTTGTAGAACTATTGGGTTAGATCATATGAAGAGAAATATGCATTAGTGTGAGTAAGGATTGTGGAAAGTAAAACAAGTATTTACTTGAATAAATGTACTAGTTATTTATTATGACATGCTTGGTAATTGTTTGTGCATAATGTTGTTAGTAGAAGCATGTTCTGATATACATTTACAATTCATGCACATGAGTAGGTGTTAAAGGATCACCTCTATAGGCTGATTATTGATTGATTAATATTATATCTAATCTTGTTGACAAAACTTGTTGACAACGACAATGACAGGAAACGATAGCGGTTTGTGCCAAAGAAAAATGATGTTTAACATTGTGGTAGGTGAAGAATTAATGGACCATGCCCATGCAGATGAATTGCGGAATCGTACATGGATAGAACAATCATGCCACAAAGATGTAAAGAGTGGTGATATGTAGGTAAAGGGTTTCTTGGAAAAAGTAATAGCTTTTAGCTAGTATGTGACATTTTAATGATATTTTATTGTAATAATTGATAACAATGGATAAGGGATGGAATCCCTTATAAGCCATTGAGTGAGGGGTGAAAACCCTTATGTGCGTTTAATAATCAGATTAAATGTTTGCTGGTTTTCACCCTATTTCTAGGGTATATCAGTGTTCAATGATGTGTTTGCTTATTGTGTTAGTTTGATGATGTTGATTCCTTATTTGATGTGATAATCATAATTTCAAAGTATGTGAGTAATTAATATGGTTAAGGAAAATAGGAAATGGATGCAAGGTTCATCAGACAACTTATGTTATTGTACTACAATAGTGGTTGACAATGGTTATGCTACTTATTGTTCTCTATTGAAATTTATTTTATGTTGTAAGAACATATTTTCTAATGGTTAATGAGGAATGTGGAGTTGTGATTTGGATAATTACATGCGGGTGATTTGTGTAAAAAATTCTAATTCCCTGCTTTTACATATGGGGTTACTGGGGCATGTTACAAGTGGTATTGGAGCTAAAGGTTGCAACATTGGCAACTTTGGTAATTGGTAAGTAGAAAAGAAATTGAGGTATGCTACTAGTGGGCATTAACTCAGGTATGAGGTTGACAATCAACATATTGATTTATGTAGTACACTACTTTTGACATGATGTATTCTAGGGTATATCGGTGTTCAATGATGTGTTTGCTTATTGTGTTAGTTTGATGATGTTGTATCCTTGATGATGATAATTCCTTATTTGATGTGATAATCATAATGTCAAAGTATGTGATTAATTAATATGGTTAAGGAAAACATGAAATGGATGTAAAGTTCATCAGACAACTTATGTTATTGTACTATAACAGTGGTTGACGATGGTTATGCTACTTGTTGTCATCTATTGAAATTTACTTTATGTTCTAAGAACATCTTGTCTAATGGTTAATGAGGAATGTGGAGTTGTGATTTGGAAAATTACTAGCGGGTAATTTGTGTAAAAAATTCTAACTCCCTGCTTTTACATGTGAGGTTACCGAGGTATGTTACAAGTGGTATTTGAGCTAAAGGTTGTAGCATTGGCACCTTTGGGAATTGGTAAGCAAAAAAGAAATCGAGGTATGCTACCAGTGGGCATTACCTCAGATATGAGGTTAACAATCAACATATTGATTTATGTAGTACACTTCTTTTGACATGATATGTGTGATTCGTGTTTATAATTGCTTGAGTAGTAAGTAATAAAGTTTATGTAGTACACTACTTTTGCAATGATATGTGTGATTCATGTTTATAACTACTTGAGTAGTAAGTAATAAAGTTTGCTACATAAATATGTTCATGACATTGGATTCTTGATGAGGATAAAAGACAATAAAACTTTTGTCACACTTAAGAACAATATTGAACACTCATTACACTTATGAACAATATTGAACACTCATTGGGAAAAGTGACAATAAACTACCAACTTTTGCTTTGCAAATATGGCAATAACAATGATGTATTTAATGAACAAGATTGAAGTTACAATGAACTAATTTTAATGAGTCAATGCATGGATGTAAAATACGGGGAATGTCCTTGAATATGACGATATAGTGTTTTTTCCTTTAAAAAAGGACATTGTAAGAACTTCTTTAGATATTTAAAATAAACAATGAGTCGAGTAATGAGACTTGACTGTAATAACTAATTTTTTATTAAGTCTTGTCATGGATGCATGAAGACGGTTGGTGGTTGTGATTGGTTAGTGCCGTATGGCTAGCTAATATAACTTATATGTATTAATTGAATTGGATTTGAGATTATTAAAATCTGTAAACGAGTAATTATGGTACTTACTTCATGTATCGGTCTGTTGATGACAATACACTATGGGAAATTGGAAATTTTTAGATTGTTAAATCAACTATTATTGACATTTACACATTAATGAATATTTGCATATACTTTTATGCATGACAATATTGTATGCATGAAACTAAAATGATTTGGAAATTGAATACTTGTTAAATGATGCATATTTATAACTAACGTTGTTGATGGGGTTAAGTAGTGGTAGCTTAATGGCAACAAGAAAACTCATCACGTAAATTGTTGCAATGTGAATTGCAATCATAAATGAGAAATTATAATGTTATATCATATGCATGATTATGTTATTTGGAAAATCATAATGCATACAACATGTATGTCAGTTGTGTTTCTTATCAATCTAGATGTTGTGGACCCATGTTGAGGGTTAAGTGTAAATGCATGGTGTACATCCATGTTTATTTTGTTAATGATAATATGCATATGGTTCATTATGTAAATTACTTTGGGGAAAAGTGATAAAAGAGAAATTTAACATGCTAGACAGTTGTAGATAGTTGTGAAAGGCTATAAGTCCTTGGGCTGATGGTGGTTGCCTGCCCGAAGGGGTTGATGGTACTTGCCTGCCTAGATTTCCTCTCCCTAGAGATCACTTATCTCAATAAGGGAAAATTGTTTACCAAGATGGTGAAGAGGGTAAAAAACTTGAGGCAACTTTATTGAGTTCAAGCCTATTGGAGGAGGCCCAAAATTCCTCATAGATGGGATGCTGTCAGAGGAATAGGCAGGACACTGCCAAGAGGAATTTTATATTGGATCCTATGTGGTCATTGGAATTCTTGAGCTGGTTGGTCAATGGAATTCCATGTTAGACCTGGTAAGGTCTCTATCAAAGAAACTATCTAGATGAGAAAATGACTCAATCTAGCTATGGAAACCAATTCCCATGGATTGGGAAGAGCATTCCTTTGCCATTAAGGTTGTCATTGGAGGACGCATTAATTAAATAGTGATGTGTTGTGTTAAAAATAAATTTTACATATAGTTGTGTAAAATATGTTATGCACATTTAACAGGAAATGAGCTTAGTGCTCAATAAGGAGTTATTGGGAATTTTAATTCCTTTATTGTATTACTAATCTTGTGAACATCTTATTAGTGCTAAGACAATTTCCACTTGATGCAGTGATTGATTGTTTTGATGATTAGAGAGCTAGGTGCTCTTTTGGTACTTTTAGAAGTACTCTGTGGATGTCTTTAGTGATAATTAATTTAGTGTCCATGTGGAGCAGTGATTTATTATTTTGATGATTAGTGCTCTTTAAGTACTTGTAAAAGTAATGTGATTAAAAATCATCTAACATTGCGTAATTGATTGATTGTTAAAAGTATTTCATTTGACTCAAAATATTGTGACTAATGCAATTGAATTTGTTAGTCATACATTACAGGATTATTTACCATGGAGGGTTGATGGGTTGTCCAACCACTACTAAAATGCTTACATGAAAGTGCTCATGATTTTCAAGAGTAATTGGTAAGTAATGGTAAGTTGATATAGAGATTTGTCTTTGTATTTTAAGAATTTGAATAAGGGCCAAGTGATGGAAATTAGAACTTGCATATTTTGCAGTTATAAATGCTCATGACTATTGATTTTTCTTATGTGATAACATTTCTATTTTGTTTATTGTCATTTCTTAGAATGAAATCATTGATTTTAAAGAGGAAGGATCACTTTTTGTGCATCTTAGATGGTTATATCACGAGTAAAATATAAGGTTCCAGTGAGAGATGAACACCACGGACGGTGTTCCTGTTAAGGGGAGGAGTATGTAACATCCCTAAAATAAGTCCGTGTAAAATTAAAAAGTTGTAAAATAGTAACTTTAAAAGTTATGCATCAGTTACAAAACTAATTCTTGATATTCATGAAACTAAATTAAAGATGAGATCAAGAAAGAGGAGAACCGTCATATGAGGGGCGAATTGGAAGGAGCTGGGGTTACGTCTTAAGAGCCGCCATTAATTATTAGAGAGAGCACCCTGCTACAATCTTGTCAGGTAGGTTGGTCTTCCCCCTTGGATGTGAATTTTATTGTGGTTCCTCCTGTAAGGTTAGTTTGTTTGAACTTACACCAAGGTAAGGTTGATGGAGGTTTGATCTAGAACTTGTACAGATTAAACTGCTAGGAGATACTTTCTCTTCAGTCCTTGTCAACATTTACCAAAACCTCCAGGTAAAATGGCAAGTAAGGCTTTGGCATCATACATTTTCCAGCTAAGTACATGCTCTTTAAGGCAAGATTTTGTTCATCGTTTACAATGTTTTCCTTCAAAGAGAGTCTCTTACGGTGCCCTCCTTTGCTTGTGGGTTTAACACACAAGTAATACATCAAGAGGATAGAGAAGGTTTCGTTCTAAATGTTTTTATGTATGTAAGGGTTTCATGGCACAACGTCTTCACATGAGGGATTCTTTCCTCTACAAGTGTCTAACTTTCTGAGCATTTCTTTGATGAAGCTAGGAATCTTCTTATCGTTCTAAATATTTCTCCGTTAGAATTCAACATATAATTATGCACGTATATATATAGTCTTTTAAAAGAGGTTATTTTCTTTTCTACAATACTTTCTTGGTTCTTTGTCTATGTAACTCCTAATTTGTTCGAAGTTTAGGCTTAACAGTTCTCAGCTAGACTCAAAACATATGGGTACCCTTCAATCTTGAAGCTTAATATAATTTCTGCTTTCTGTAGTTCGAACTCGTGCTTAATATAATTTGATGATTAGTTCAAAGACCTGCTTAATATAAATTATGCTTTCTGTAGTTGTGAGGATTTTGATATCATATCGTGTTCTAGATTATGTGTTTTAAATTCAAAGTTTCCATGTATTAAAATATTGCAAGGATATAAGTGCTCTTGGAAATATTTGTTGCATAAGTTTATGCACATGGCATAGTAAAAGCTAAGTAGTTTTCTGATTTCCTGAGAGTGTTAAAAGCTAAGTAGCTTCATTATTCTTTGGAATAAATTACACAAGGTTATTGCTAAGTACCCAAGATATCCTCTGGAGAAGAGATGTATGAGACATCTAAAGTTCTTGAGAAGATTGTTGTTTTATATTTTCTTGGCAAAGAAAAATATATTAGTAAATGTAGATAAAGAATATATATTCCTTTTGTAAAGAAAATATATTCTGCATGTAGATAAATATTGATTGTTATATATATAATCTCTTGGTAGAGAAATTATATTACTACATGTAGTTAAAGGTTATTATTACTATATGTAGAAAATATGGTTACTATATATGTTTGTAACACTAAAAGATAAGTAACATTTATTATCTTTATATAACATGCATATGTGTTTATGTAAGAAAAGATGCGATGAATTCTCTTTTCTTAAAATAGAATTTCGTAGTCCTTTTCCCGGAAGTGAATATTGATTAAAGATGGTAACTGTGAAATATTTTCATGGGTAGAGAGTTTTCTTGTAAAAAAATACATAGTTATGAGAAAATATAATAATCTATGCATAGACAAAATGCACAAAGATAAGTCATAGGAACCTTCTTTGGAAATAATATATCTTTTTATGTAAGAAATATAAGTTAATGGTGTTCACCCCTTTGCAAGAGTTTGCAAAAGTTACATGCTTTGGTGAGTAAAAAGGCGAAGGATTTGGTTGTTGCCTATTGGGTAGTTTGATGTATTTGCATGGTTTAATGCATAAATGGTTACGGTTATTATTATCTTAGTTCTTATGTGCAAAAGAAAGATTGATTATGATACTTTGTTGAAACAAATGCATGAGGACTTTGTTATGATATTTTCATGGAAACAAATGCATAAGAGCTTTGTACATAAAAGATAGAGAAACGATGATGTGTTCTTGAAAAATAACTATGTGAAAAAGCATAGAAACAGTAGTTTATTACATGTATGAAGACATAACTATTGTGTTATATATTGTAAAGAGGAACATGGATTTGTAGAACTATTGGGTTAGATCATATGAATATAAATATGCATTAGGGCGAGTAAGGATTGTGGAAAGTAAAACAGGTATTTACTTGAATAAATGTACTAGTTATTTATTATGACATGCTTGATAATTTTTTGTGCACAACGTTGTTAGAAGAAGCGTGTTGTGATATACATTTAAAATTCATGCACATGAGTAGGCATTAAAGGATCACCTTTAGAGGTTGATTATTGATTGATTAATATTGTATCCAATCTTGTTGCCAAAGCTTGTTGACGACAACAATGATAGGAATTGATGGTGGTTTGTGCCAAACAAAAATGATGTTTAACATTGTGGTAGGTGAAGAACTAATGGACCATGCTCATGAGTACGAGTTGCGGAATCGTACATGGATAGAACAATGATGCCACAAAGATGTAGAGAGTGGTGATATGTAGGTAAAGGGCTTCTTGGAAAATGTAATAGCTTTTAGCTAGTTATGTGACATTTTAATGATATTTCATTGTAATAATTGATAACAATGGATAAGGGATGGAATCCCTTATAAGCCATTGAGTGAGGGGTGAAAACCCTCACGAGCGTTTAATAATAAGATTAAACATATGATGGTTTTCACCCTACGGGGTTTCCAAGGTATATCAGTGTTCAATGATGTGTTTGCTTATTGTGTTAGTTTGATGATGTTGACTCCTTGATGATGTTGATTCCTTATTTGATGTGATAAACATAATGTCAAAGTATGTGATTAATTAATATGGTTAAGGAAAAGCGTTTAATAATAAGAATAAAAGTTTGCTATTTTTCACCCTACGGGGTTTCTAGGTTATATCGATATTCAATGACGTGTTTTCTTATTGTGTTAGTTTGATGATGTTGATTCTTTATTTGATGTGATAATCAAAATTTCAAGGTATGTGATTAATTAATATGGTTAAGGAAAATAGGAATGGATGCAAAGTTCATCAGACAACTTATGTTAATGTACTACATCAGTGGTTGACAATGGTTATGCTACTTACTATCCTCTATTGAAATTTACTTTATTTTCTAAGAACATCTTATCTAATGATTAATGAGGAATGTGGAGTTGTGATTTGGATAATTACTTGCGGGTAATTTGTGTAAAAAATTCTAACTCCTTGCTTTTACATGTGAGGTTAGCAGGGTATGTTACATAGCCCATGTGAATAAGTTGTAAATTGTATTAAGATTGATCATACTTAGAATTGAGGTGGGCAGCGTTAATCTTAATTATTCCAGAAATGTTTTATAATCTTATTATACATTAAATCTCAACCAATAATTATTATATTGTCATATAAGTATTTAATAGATTAATATATTATCATAGAAGTATTTAATACATTAAGTAATATTGTCATAAAACTATTTAATATATTAAATATATTGTCATAAAAGTATTTAATTTATTAAAAGAGTTATCAAATAAATGTTCAACTTCTTTAAATCGCTAATTGAGGTATATATTGTGTAAGAGTTTTTTTTTGTGTTTTCGAAGTTGAATATGAAATAGGTGATATAATTCTAGATGTTATAATATTATTAAATAATTAATTAAATAAATATAGTGTATTATAATTATCTTATTTTTATAATTAATTATAATTTTTAATATATTTCAGATATATTTATAATTATTTAAATAATAATATCTGTTATTGAGTAGGGAATTTTTTTTTAAACAAGGAATAAAATTACATTATATAGAAGTTAAACACATTAAGTTATAGTAGTCTCTTTACTAGTGAAAAAAAAAACTAAAAGAATTATATAGGAACATATTAAGTTAAGTATGATAATAATCACTTAACTTTTTTTCTTTAATTAATTTTTTTTTTGTTTCTTTGCTTTCTTTTTTTGGAATTATCTCATCTCCATGGTTGCTATCTACTGCAACTATTTCCAACTCACTACTTGTTGTCCTTGGCGGGAAGTTTTTATGGAATCTAAACTTTTAGAAACACAAACTCTCTATGTGCCCACAGTCCCATATTCTTTGTGTGCTTCATTTTTCTATCGTTCTAGTGCATGGATCCCTTTTTATTTTTGTGTCATTTTGCATGTGGGTCTCATTTCCATTTTGGACTAGAGTTTCCCTACTTTTAGAAACATGAACTTTCTTTGTGCCCACTGTCCCATATTCTTTGTGTGCCTCATTTTTCTATCGTTCTAGTGCATCGATCTCTTTTGATTTTGTGTCATTTTGCATGTGGGTATCATTTCCATTTTGGACTAGAGTTTCCCTTTTTACATGGTTTTGGGGGTTCTCTGTGGTTTTTTTTCTTCTTCTTCTATGAGGTAGGGATCAAAAGGTTGTCATTCTTTTTTATTTTCAAGCCTTCCCATTTTTCCTTTTTAGGGTTTTTTTCCTACATGTATGTCCTATTTGGTAACATATTCATCATCTTAATGTCAAAATTTCATAATAGAAATATTTGGTCCAAAGAAAGTTTTTGTATTTTAGCTAAATATGATTAGGTAGACATTTACTGAGGTCTATTTCTACATGGATTTTGGTGTAAGTAAATAGTCCTTACTCTGTTCTTTCAAGATCCATATTTGTTATTTCCTCTAGAACCTCCTAGTGTCACAAAGGAAGAAGGATATTTGGTAGTCTCAACCAAACCAAGATTGTTGAGACCACCATTTTTGTAGCAACAAAATATGGCAACCAAGGGGTAGTGAAGAGTCCATCTCTTCCCCAAAACCAAGGGCCATATTTCATTACTCTCTTTAGATCATCCTTAGAACCGAATTGGACAATAAAAAAATCATTGGAGCATAGGTAGATATCATAGTTGGGGGCCAAAGTTGAAAAGAATCGCTTGTGCAAAGCATCATAATGAGGCCAAAAACTGAATCTGCAAATCACAGTCCTAGATTCAAGAGAAAAAAAATGGTGGTTTACTTCTAATAGGTTGACCTCCATGGAAGGCACTTGTTTCATCTATTCTAGAATGTAAGGTCACAACTTATATTGAGGTAGATCCACTAGATTGTAGCCTTTCCCTTGTGTCACATCCTGATAGTAGACAAAATCTTGAGGGTTCGTAGATCTAAAGCACCCCCATTCACACTCAATATCCATATTATAGTGGAATTCCTTGAAATTTAGTAATCCTTCATCTCATAAAAATATGAAAGTAGTGTCTCTTCAAAAATAAGACATTGTGTATTTGCAAGAATGCCAAACTTATTTTCTGTGTGTTGCTTTAGCTTTATCGTTGAGTTTGAATCATGATCCAGAGAAGGGAAGGCTTCTTCTTTAGATTCTTAATGAAGATGTAGAAGTCCTCTTGTTTTTTCTCTTCCTTTCATCCATCCCACCCAGATCGATATGATTCTCCTTATAGATCTCAGCCATGTAGGACCAGGGTTAACGTCTCGTCCGAAACCTTGATGGAAATAAAGAGACAAACCTGAAAGCTCATTTGGGCATAAATGAGTATGTTCTCAGTATAAAGGCCATGGTTGGACACACTAGTTACAGAAATGTTGTGCTCGATCCAGTTTCTAATCCTCTAATTGAAGGTTCCATCTTTCCTCCACACTAGAACATTCCCAGAATTGAGCATTCTAGATAGTATTTTTATCCCCAACATGGTCTAAGAGAAATTGACACCCCTTGATATTAGAATTTGTCTATCAGTGACTATGGCCTTATGTAGCTTGGAGCATCATGCCTCTAGAGTTTGCATGCAAATACCTTTGTGATTCCGAATAGCTACCTACACTCCTTAAAAACTCTAACTCTTTAGAAATCCTAGCTCCCACCTATATCGTCGCGAACTTCCCAAAACGTTTTGTATGGTATGATACAACTTAATATTATAAACATGTATATACTTAATTTCCCTAGTATCTACTATGATTCATGATTATTCAAATTTTGTTAGAGCTATAGAAAAAAATTATCCTCATCTAATCACCAAATTTTTAAAAGCTATTTTTAAAAGCTAATATTTTTTTATGTGGAAATATCAATGTTGGGACTTTCAAAACATTGGAGGATATTGATTGACTTTCAGTGATGACTTCTATCATTCATGACTTATACCAGATGATATTCAACATTAGCACTATAGAGAGTGACTGACCTCAAATCCAATGTAACTATTAGGTGAGGATATTTTTCCAGAGGATTCCAGCAATGATTTATATCATTTGTGGCATAATGAAATGAAATGATATTTTAATGTCCATGAGACTAAAAATAGTCTATGAGACCATTAGTTCCTTGTTTTTCGCTTTTTGTAATTCAATCTTTTTCTGATTCAAATTGATCATGAGCTAGCCCATTCCAACAATCCCCTCGCTAAAAGGACAATGCCAAGAAACTAATACTAACATGTTCTCATAACTTTGATGTCTTTGAATGCATCACATTCCAAAATGAATTTTTTTTCCAATTCCACAACCCCAGACATGCAAAATGTAGACACATGTTCTTCCCAAGCTTCTTTGGGCCTTTTCCACCGTTTTGTTTCACACTGAAGTTGATGTGAGTTGGTCCTTAATTGAGAAATATGAACCTTTGCCCTCCTCAAAATGCTAACTCCAATGAACTCTTTTTGTTGTAGGTCTCACGTAGGGTTGAATTCCTCAATGTAATACTTCTTCTTTCTACCCTACTCTTTTCCCCATAATTTTTTCCGAAACTTCTCCATAACAAAATCCTTTAACTCCTTGCTATTTGTGGGATAGGCATTGAGGTAGATATTCCATTTTTGCATCCATGTGTAGTTTTTTTTCATTCATTTTTTCTTTCTTTCACTCATGCCTTCATTGAAGATAGCATTAGGCCATCTCATTTGCTCATTCCTTTTTAGATACCTTATGAGTCACACGATAACAATTACTTCAATGAATGGCTAACATCCAAACCACTATAAGTATTAGGTAAATTATATTAAGATTGATCCCAGTTAGAATTAAGGTGGGAGTATTAATACCATTAATTTTAATTTTTCGAGAAATTTTATATAATTTAAATATACAATAAACAATAAATTGAAACTTCAAGTAATAATTAATTAATTTTTAATGACTATTTTATAGGATTAATTCTCTATGCGGATGCATCTATGCTATTTAAATATTTGGAAATATTGTTTTTTTCACCTTTGTCCTGAGCATGAACACATTAGATGGTTCTAAACGTGGATCAAATCGTCATGATGTGATTAATCTAAAATACCATCTCATTATCAATATGGATCACAAAAGTATAAGATCAACCATTATTATTTTTTCATATAAATATTTAATATATTAAACGAGTTATGAGATAAATGTTCAACTCTTTTAAATTGCTAACTCATTTTAGGTTTTAGAAGTTGAATCTGAAATAAGATGATATAAAATTTTAGAATTTTAGAATTTTTAAAATAAATAAATAAATATATTATATTCTAATTTGTTTTTTCTTTGATAAGTCAGAACTTTCTAATAATTGCAAATGTAAATATTTACATAGCTATTTTTTAAGATTTTGTTGGCCTAAGGCATAGGCTAGTTGGCCATAACCATAAAGGAAAAAAATGACAAAATAATAATAGAATAAGAAAAACACCAAAAGACGTACTCAATCGTAGTAGTTTGACATATGCTAGGTTGTCTGGCCTCATCCCTAGTGGAAGGGAAGGGCAGAAGCAGAAGATGACATGTTGACCTAGGTTAGCCACCCATGCCTCTAGCTACTCCAACTTGTCTAGAATACGCATATGCTCGTGCCATACCCCGACCACTTGCTCACATAATTGACACTGAAAATAGTAAAGTTGGGCCATGGTTGCCATCATTTTCTCATGTTCTTCATGACGATTTTTCTCATAGGTCTCCATTTACATTTTCATTGATTGCCTTGGTGGTGTTGTAGTTGCATGAGAGGAGTTTCCTTCCTTCATATGTGATGGTTGAAAACCTCGACAAGGGTCCGATGAGCCTCCCCCTGCAGCCGTGCTCAGACTAGCTTCCTCCTTTTTATGGAATTGGCACTGAGGCATGGATTCCATGACAACTCCACTACCATTATACTCCAAATGGGAGCTTTGACATAGAGCCATGCCTGGAAATTTCCAAACTTTGCGCTCTAGTAGCTGACCCCACGTTGTCCCCCAATTCACTCCACACCTTGACGCATGCTTGCCTCTTATTTCACGTGCATTCTAGTCTCTTGAACCACCAAAACTGCCTTGACACCCAATTGGTTGTGCCCTTCCCTCACCAAGTCTGCCAGTGGGTCTAACTCCCTTCCAAAACTCAACCATAATTATAGTAGTTTCCCACTATTGGGCACAATGTTATTCAACGTTGAACCCCCTTCACCCCCAATTTTGGTGACCCACCCCTGGTTTTGCCCTAGTACATTGCACCACCATGAAAGGGGGTTGAGATGCCTATAGACAAATACCCTTCGAAGGCCACACGCCATTGCACTAGTGGGTCAAAGAATCACAATATAAAAAAGACCAAATGAAGTGAGAGGAAATTGCGGTAGAGGCCTCCCCAATTCCCCACTCATAATCTACCCAACTCCAACAACGTTCCCACAAAAAAACTGTAATAAATCACAACCCATAAAAATTGTCACATGATAGCCACTAGCAATTTGGACTTCGAAATCTCACCCAGTGTGGAGGATGGCACAGGAAATACAAGAATAAATAGAATATTGAGGGGCCAAAGGTGCCCTTCTGCAAGTTTGTGCCACCCTTGTCACATTTCGAGGTGTAGCACGTCACCCACTCAAATCTTCAATAATCATCAGCGATCCATGAGGTTGGCTTAAGTCACCAATCTAAAACACTCACCGAGTACTGCCATCCCCATAATAACATTACAAAATCCATCGTTGATTGTATGAGACCCATCTCCCACGTGCCTTCATATAAATGTGCTTGAGCGATGATGGAAGGTTTCACATGGGCTTGCTATTGCATGCCCTACCACGTAGCCCACTTTCTTGTCACATGCATGGAGGGTTTGGAAGGACGCCAAGAATGAATCCCTACAACCTTTGGTTATCCACCCCTATTAGGGAATAATTATCTTATTTTTATAAATAATTATAACTTTCAATATTATTTCACATACACTTAGAAATACATAAATAAGTTATTTAAATAATAATATATGTTATTACATAGTGAAAGTTTTATTCTAATATTATAACTCATACAACTTAATTTACCTATAATTTTATTCAACTTTAGACAACAGACAAAGTTATATTATTTATATGAAAAACATTTAGAAATAGTAGCCTCTCTACTAATCAGAAAGAGAAAAAGAACTAAAAAAATTATATAAGAGCATACGAAGTTAAGCATAATAATAATAACTTATCTTTCTTTCATTTCTTTTTCTCGACCTTTTGTGATCCCCTTGGGTTGGTATCTACTAGAACCATTTCCAATTCACTATATGTTGTCTTTAGTCGGTGTTTTTCGTCTAAATCTGTACATTCAAAAACATGAATTCTCTTTGTGCCCATTGTCCCATATTCTTTGTGTGCCTTGTTTTATTGTTGTTGTAGTGCATGGATCTATTTTGATTTTGTTTCATTCTCATGTGGGAAGAATTTCCATTCTAGACCGGAGCTTCCCCTTCTACATGGTTTGGGGGTTCTCCATTTTTTCTTCTTTTGCATCTTCTTTAGTGAGATAGGTATCAAAAGGTTGTCATCCTTTCGATTTTTGAGACTTCCCATTTTTATTTTTTGGGTTCTTTTCTCCAAGTGGGTATGTGTTTTGTAAGTGTCCTCTTTGGTGAGATACTCATCATCTAAATGTGATATTTTCATAATCCAAATATTTGGTCAACTGAATGTTTTCATGTTTTAGTTGAATGCAGTTAAGTAGACCTTTACTGAAGTTTATTTCTACATAGATTTTGGCATAAGTAAATAGACCTTGCTCGGTTCTTTCAAGATCCATCTTTTTGAATGACTCCAAGGTCTGTCCAATTTGATATAGAACCTTGTAGTGTAAGAAAGGAAGGGGTAGATTGTCTACACCAAACCAGCATTGTTGAGACCACCATTTTTGTGGCATCAAAATATGGGAACCAAGGGGTAATGAAGAGCCCATATTTTCCCAAAAACTAGGGCCCATATTTTAGTATTCGCTCCAGATCATCCTAAGAACTGAATTAGACAATAGAAAACACTTGGAGCACAGGTAAATATCACAGTTGGGGGTCCAAGGTGAAAATAACCACTAGCGAAAAGAATCATAATGAAGCCAAACACTATTGCATCTAAAAATCGTAGCCCTATATTTGAGGGCAGAAAAAGTTGGTTTACCTCTAATATGTTGACCTCCATGGAAGACACTTGTTTCATTTGTTCCATAATGTAAGGTTGTGGGTTATACTGATGTAGATATGTTAGGTTGTAGCCTTTCCCTTATGTCACATCCTTATAGGTGACATGACCTCTAGGGTTCCTAGATCTGAAGCACCTCCATGCACCCTCAGGATCACAATTATAGTGGAGTTTCTTGAAACATAGTAATCCTTCATCTGAGAAAAATACTAAAGTAGCTTCTCTTCAAAACTAAGACACTATGTATTTGCAGGAAAACCCAACATATTTTTATGTGTTGCTTCAACTTTATCATTAAGTATGAAGCATGATCGAGAGAAGGGAAGACTTCCCATTTAGACTCTTAATGAAGATATAGAATTCCTCCTGTTCTCGCTCTTCCTTTCATCCGTCTCATTGAGATCGATGTGAATGGGAGAATTCTTCTTGTAGATCTGGGCCATGTAGGATGACAGCTACTGACTCATCCAAAATCTTGATGGAAACAAAGAGACGTACGTGAAAGCCCATATGGACATCAACGAGTATATTCTTAGTATAAACCTTATGGGTGGACACACTAATTACAAGAATGTGATGCTCAATCCAGTTTATAATCATCTAATTGAAGATTCCATCCTTCCTCCATGCTAGAACATTCCTAGATTTGAGCATTCCAGGCACTATTTTTAGCCTTGATATGGTCTTAGTAGACTTGGCGTCTCTTGAGATTAGAATATGTATACAGGTGGGTGCAGCGTTCTGTCGTTTGGAGCGCCATGCCTCTATAGTTTGGATGCAAAGAACCCTGTGATTGTGTTTGTCATTGCTGCCCTTTCGCCCTTCAAATGATGGCTTCCTACACTCTTTGAAAAACCTAACTCTTCAAAAATCCTAACTCGCACCTCCATCATGTCCCCAACTTCCCAAAACATTTTGTATAGTTCGATACCTTTTAATATTATAAACATTTATATATTTAAAAAATCATTTATTTTATTATTGGTGGTTTATTTCTGTGATGTCTACTATGACTTATGATTATTCAAATTTTATTGGAGTTATAGAAAAAAATTATCTCCATCTAATTACCTTACTAGTATTAATTTTTAAAAAGCTAATATCTTTTAATATGCTAATGCGATATATTTAAATTAGTAATTTAAAATATCTAAATATATTAGTTTTAATTTATACATAATAAATATTTAGATAACTAAAAATAAAAATTCCGTTTCTTATATATAATATTTTAATTAACATCGTCTTTTTTCGAACTCAAATACAATATTTACTGCATGACTACCAAACTAGGGTACGAGAGTGGAAGTACTTTGAGGTGTTTGTTTTAGTTAGAATGCATTGATTTTACGTCAAGGTTATTTGCACAATTAGTTAATTAATAACTACTATGTTCGCTATTCAGTCTTTATGGAGCGCGTTGCGTGTTTTATACTAACTATTCGAGGTTTTCACCTTTTATGTGGGATATATGTTGCAAATTATAGGTGGAAGGAAATTTTTCCTATTCACTTTTACTGTCATTGAACACGATATTGTACAATCAATTTTAGTGTCGCTTAACGTGATATCGTGCATATTAGTTGAACATCTTTGGCGTGGAGCTCGACATGCCACCGGTGAATCCATCGTATTTAAATCCTTTTTCCTTTATCGATCAGGTAGCTATCCCGTGTGAATCTTAAGCTTTTTGGTTTTCATATATAACTTGAAACAAATTAAAAAATAGGATTGTTTATAAATTATGTTAAATAAAATTATTCAAAATCTGGATGGCATTATTATTATGAATTTTTATTAGAGATAATGGGGAACATCTTAGAATAGTGAATTGGTTCACGGTACCTCACTATAGGAATTAGTTTCTATTTTTTAGGTTATGGTTCTAACTTCGCTAAATCTATGATTGCTATATAATGTGTGATGTACATGGACAATGTAGAGCGTTCTGCAAAGCGAGACAAAATGGAGGAAACTCACATAAAATACCAAATCAGACTCAAGATATGCATTTCAATAGATGAAAATTTGAAATTAAATGTTTTTATTGTGGAAAAGTTGGTCATATCGCTAAGGAGTGCAGGAAGAAAAAATATCATGAACAACAACAGAAGCAAAAATGACATGCAAGTCATCTCGCAAATTATAATCATGAGCAGAACTTTAGATTGTTCATGGTAGACTTTGATGAGAATATTGATGCAGACATCTGGTATGTAGATTCAGGAGCATCAACACATATGACGGGGAATAAGCAATGGTTCGAAGCTTTTAAAGAAATCAATGATGGAGCACAAATCTACCGAGGTGATGATAGAAGTCATTAGCTCAAAGGGTGTGGAAACATTTCTATCATTTTACCTAGTGGTACTGTAAGACAAATTCATAATGTCATGTATTTGCCCGGTGTAACAAAGAACTTGATTTATGTATCCATGATTACAGATCAAGATCTTAAAGTTCAATTTTTTAAGTCTAACCGTTATATTAAAGATATGCTAGATCGCATGAAGGCTATTGCTACAGGAATTTGAACAAGAGGTCTGTACAGATTGGATGTAAGACTAGCACTAGTTTGAGCCTTGACAACACCGAATTTGACTACAAAAGAGTTGTGGCATCACAAATTTGGTCATATCAACTACAATGATTTGTTGTTACTTCAGAAAAAGGAAATGGTAATAGACCTTTCTATGTTAAAACAAGTGCATAATGATTATGATGCTTGTACATTAGGAAAGATGCATTGAGATGAATTCCCTGTTCGAGTATAGAAGAAACAGAGAGACATAGTTGAATTAGTGCACACAGATCTTTGTGGACCCATGCAAACAAAGTCATTAGGAAGTGCACTGTATTTTTTATTGTTTATTAATGACTGCACAAAGTTTTCTTGGGTATATTTTTTGAGTAAGAAAAGTCACACATTTGAATACTTTAAGCAGCTCAGAAACATGATAGAAAAGCAAACAGGGAACCATATAAAAATTCTCTGTTCCAATCAAGGGGGAGAATACAGGAAGGATGAGCTTATCAAGTATTGTAAAGACCATGGGATATTACAGCAATTCACAGTACCCAATACTCCTCGGTAGAATGGAGTAACGGAAAGAAAGAGCAGCACATTGGTGGAATGTCCTAAGAGCATGTTGAAAGGTAAGGATCTTTCAAATGGCTTTTGGGCTGAAGCATTGAATACTGCAGTTTATCTAAAAAATAGGAGTCCTGCAAAGAGTCTTGAGTTTAAAACTCCCTATGAAGCATTATATGGATTTAAGCCTGCAGTAAAACATTTAATAATGTTTGGGTCTAAAGCATTTGCCCATATTCCAAAGGAAGACAGAAGAAAACTAGATTCAAAATCCATCAGATGTACCTTTATAGGGTATTGTTCACAATATAAAGCTTGTAGATTATTTAATCCCCCTACTCATAAGATTTTTGTTAGTAGAGATGCCATATTTCATGAGCAGGATCATGAAGAATCTGATAAGTGTAATGAGGAATGGGATATTCCATTTTTGGTGGAAGAAAGTGAAGAGACAGGGAACAACCAGGATCAACAGACAAAGGAAGACGAAGAGAATTCAGATGCAACAGTCAAGCTGAGCCCAGCAAAGGAAACTCAGAATAGGTTAGAAGCTACACCAATGCTCAGAAGATCAGGGAGGAAGACTCAATTTCCTGCTAGATATAGAGAAAATGCTTTTATAACTAGTATGATGAATGTAGTTGAACCTTATAGTTATAAGAAATAAAATGAATGTAGTGAATGGAAAACAGCTATGGAACATGAATATGAATCTATAATTAGGAACAACACTCGAGCATTGTTTGAACATCCTAACGGGAAACAATCCATAGGTTGTAAATGGTTGTATAAACCAAAGATTAATGCAGATCGAACCATAGATAAATTAAAAGCTAGATTGGTAGCAAAGGGATATTCGGAAAAGAAGGTATTGACTATGAAGAAACCTTTGCCCCTATAGCTAAACTAAATACCATCAGAATGTTAATTTCTTTAGCTACTAATAAACATTGGATGATTCACAAACTAGATGTAAAGTCTACATTTTTAAATGGAGAATTGAAAGAGGAGGTTTATTTAGAGAAACCTTAGGGGTTTGTCCATAAAGGGAAAGAACATTTAGTCTGTAGATTAAAGAAATATCTATATGGACTAAGGCAAGCACCGAGGTCCTCGTATGAAAAGATTGATTCATTTTTTGTGCAACTTGGTTGCAACAAAAGTAAAAATGACCCTAATCTATATACCATGAAAGATGAACAAGGGCGCATAGTGTTGATTTCTTTGTATGTAAATGATTTAATTATTACAGGTGATGTTATTTCTCTAATCAAAGAAATCAAGCAACAAATGTCACAGATGTTCGAAATGAAAGACCTTAGTGAATTAAGATAATTTTTAGGTCTTGAGATCTCGAGAGATTTAGGACAAACTTTTTTATCCCAGGGTAAGTATGTAGAAGGTCTACTAGAAAGATTCAGGATGGATTAGTGTAAGGCTGTGGCAGTACCATTACAATAGAAAATTAAACTTTAGAATGAGGATGGCTCTAAAGAGGCACATGTGACACTTTACAGACAGTTGATTGGGAGCCTAATCTACCTAATCAATACGAGATCAGATTTGTCTTATGCAGTCAGTGTGCTAAGTCAATACATGTCTAAGCTACTTGAGAGTCATTGGGATGCAACAAAATGTGTTTTGAGGTATCTACAAGGCACTGTAGACTATGGTATTATTTATACTGATTCCTCTGATGTTAGATTAACCGGATTTATAGATACCAACTTGGCTGGAAATGTATACGACCAAAGATCCATAACAGGCTATTCATTAAACATTGGATTATGGGTAATTAAATGGAGCAACAAGAAACATAACACAATTTCCTTGTCTTCAGCGAAAGCAGAGTATAAAGCTATGTGTGCAGCAACATGTGAGGCAGTTTGGTTGCAGAGACTTCTCTAGGATGTCGAGGAAGAACAGAAAGATGCAAACAACAATCAGATGCGACAATGAGAGTTCAATCAAACTTGCCAATAATATGGTGTTTCACAAGAACACAAAACACATTGATGCACAATTCCACTTTGTTAGGGAGAAAGTACAATCAAAAGAAATCCATCTTGTATATTGTAATACATGTGATAATGTTGCAGACATTTTCACTAAGCCTCTTGGCAAAATAGAGTTTGAAATGTTTAGGGAGATGCTAGGAATATTTGTGAACCCCTTCTCCATTAAGGGGGAGTGTTAGAGATAATGGAGAATATCTTAAAATAGTGAATTGGTTCACAGTACCTCAGGATAGTAATTAGTTTCTATTTCTTAGGTTATGGTTCTAACTTCCCTAAATCTATGATTGCTATATAATGTGTGATGTACATGGACAATGTAGAGCGTTCTGCAGAGCCAGACTATCCTGTTTCAGACTCTCTGTCGTAGAGCTGACGAGTGGTTGTTTTTTATTAATTCAAACATCACTTTTTAACAATTTCAACTACTCAAATTACCTTTAAAAACATTATGAAATTCATAATTCTAGTTGTGTAGAGAGGCTCATTACATTACATAATCAAGTTAAAGTTGGCATATTTCTTTTTTAAGTAAAATTAAAATATTCTCTGAACAAAATAAACAATAAAATAGAATGTGGATTATAAAATATTAACAATTCCATTTTTAATGTGGATACTTTTAGTTCTTTATGTTAAAAGAAAAAAATCTAATATTTTGAATTTTTTTTTAATATTTTTTTGCAAGTTTGGAAGGACTACATCTTAAGCATGTCCACTATATCACCCAGAATTGGATTGGCGACTTCATCACGACCTAATATTTTGATTTTTAAATTTGAGAAAAATGTCTATCAAAATAACGACTTCATCACGACCTAATATTTTGATTTTTAAATTTGAGAAAAATGTCTATCAAAATAACAAGAGACAGACGTACAATAATAATAATAATAATAATATTCAACATGGATTATAAAATATTATGTTAATAACCATAAAAATTAATGCGTATAATGTGGTACTTAAATAATATTTCTATATATGAAATAATAAAAAAGAAATGGTTATAGTGTTAAACATTTTAAGCCATTTTTTTAATTTTATAGTTTGGTTGTTTTTAAGTTATAATTTTGAAATTTTCCTAAATTCTAGGAGAAGTTATTGGAATTGTAAGTTCTAGCTATATAATTTACAATAATTTAAGTGCTATTTTTTTTTTTTTCAAAAAATTCAATCTATTTATATATTAAAAAATACAAATATATATATTATATATATAATCTATCAAGTTTATCTTGATACAAATATTTCATTGAACTCTACACTCTAAAAAATATTTCATAAAAAATAAAATGTGGACCATTTGAGGAAAATATTCCATAGATGTCGCAAATATGGTATATCTTTAAATCCTAAAAGACTTGGTTTTGTTTTTATCGAAGGTAAACTTCTTGGATTTATAGTTTATAAAACAAGAATTGTAATTTACCAGACCAGGTTAAGGCTATTATACAACTATCCAATTTTTCCTTGGGAAAATTACTTTTGTTAGGAGATTAATCAGTGGGTTTGTAGACACTCTCAAACTTATGCAAGACATGATTAAAAATGAAGGAAAATTTACTTTTGTTAGGAGATTAATCATTAGGTTGGTAGACACTCTCAAACTTATGCCAGACATGATTAAAAATGATCCAATTTTTTCTTGAGAAGAATAATTTTGTTAAGAGATTCATCATTGGATTTGCAGACACTCTCGAACTTATGGAAAACATGATTAAAAATGATCATATTTGTAAATGGGGTACAAAGGAAAAATGTTCTTTCAGAAACATTAAAGAGACTATTGTTACTACTCTAGCACTAATTAGTTAATAAATAATTTTTATTATATATTTTCCAAGTATCTTATGCATTGGTCCCTACATTTACCTTCTAAAAATATTTTAGGATTAAAAGTTTGGATTCCTCTACGTACTAAATAAAATTAATAATTAAAATAAACTATTAATAAACCTATAACTATAATTATACTAAATTATAATTATAATTATAATAATAATAATATAATATAATAATAATATGATTATATAATTATTCTATGTAGTAAGGAATAACAATAAATACATGAATGCTCAATTTGTTCAAGTACATAATTATCTTGAACTTCTAAACGATGTTTGTATCATTTAACTTCTACCCTTTTATATATTTTTAAGTTACTGGTTTGAAATATTTAAATATTTAAATTGGTAGTTTAAAATATTTAAATATAGTGCTTTTAGTTTCTATTTAATGACTGTTTAAGGATTTATAAATACGAGGCGAATTTCTTATAGGGAGTAAATTTAAATGACGTTGTTTGAGTTTCTTTTAGGAAATTAATTGATATTGTTTTTTCTGAGAAATTATAAATAAATTTAAGAAATGTTTAATATTTTAAATTAATATTTATATATTTTAGGATATATTCTAGATATTAATAAATAATGTATATTTTTTTTTGTTTTATGGTAAATGGTGAATTTATAATTTTGGATGATTGGATTGTATAATTTTGGGCAATAGTTAGGGTTGTGTTGTACCTATTGCTTTTCCTTAAATCGTTATTGTAGAGGATTTTGGTTCATGAGCTCAAAGAATATTTGGAATTTTAGATAAAAGATAGAAAATAAAGAACAAAAATGGAAAAAGGAGAAGAGATGATGGAATGTGATCCTGTCTTTTTTTCTAAAATTTTAATGGTTAGACAATGGTCACTTATCGAGCAGATCATTGTCCATCTTGGAGCGACCCTATCGCGGCGAGACTTTGGGGGGTTAACGAGCAAGGCTATTAATCTAACACCCACCCACCGAAAATTCAAAGTCAATAAAGTGAACATGACAAATTGATGGCTATGATGAATTCTAGGGGTTTGAGCTTTGTCTCCAAACTCTCCCAAGCACCCCACCAGAAGAGGATAGATGGGCCTACAACCTATCGAGATAGTGTGGTGACCACGTTAGTAGTCAGGATCACGATTAAGCGAGAGTGCCAGGTGAGCGTGAAACTATATAATGCATCACCGTTCCCCCTTAATTTTCACACAATTTTACTCTTCCATGTGTATCCTCCATGTCACCTCATTGTTCCCCCCCCCCCCATATATCTTAGTAAATTGATTGTTGCAACTCAAATTAGTTCATTTCAAATAAATCTATTTCTTGTCGACTTTCGTGTTCACAACATCATTTGCTCGGCTACCGACCAACGTAGAGCCCTCCTTTCACCCACAATGTTTGATTTCTTTCGGTCAACAAGTAATACACATTTCTTTGCCCTTGCATCATTGTGAGCATGATTAAATTAAATAAATCTCCTCCAAACCCCCAAAACCACAATAGTAAAAACCCTCGGGCCACACATAATTCTTCATGGACACGGCGACAAAAATTCATGACCCTTTTTCCCTTTTGAACCTGTTAGACTTCCATTTTCAATTCTATGGTAGCCACCTAAACAAAGGAGATCATTTCTGAGTCATTGAGTCATGACTATACTACCTAGTTTCCCCTACTATATATACTTCCCCAAAGTTCCTATCCTGGCTTATGGCCACCTACATTAAGGAGATAAATTGTTGTATTTCATCCACTAGGGAGAAAATTCTGGAAGTTACCCCAGAATTGATAAAAAATGTCGTTATTTAACCAAAATCCCCAAATTTCAAGAGGTTTAAAGAGATTGTCGTTTTCTATAATTAAAATGGACTCTTAGTTTGAATTAAGAAAGTCTTTCTCCAGCTAAATTTGGCTCCAAACACCCAATTTCCTGCCAATTTAGAAACTTTGCCTATTTGCTTGTTTTAAAAAGTTGTGCGGCCCATTTTCACTATTATTCTTCTCTTGTTTGGTGAGGACAAGACAACAAATGTCTCCAAAGTATCCTTAGGGTTCTTGCATACAATGATGAAAAAAGATATTGTCCTTGACATTCCATATTTTTTGGGTGAGGCAATCAAGTTCTAGTGCAACCAGTTTTACTTTGCCTCCTACTTCAAATAATGCTCTATATTGGTCTACCTTTTCTTGTACACTCATGTAGGGGAATTTGATTTCCTAGGCCTCAGCATTACAGACTCCAACTAGCAGAGAAAGTTTGTAGTTGATTGGGGTAGTTCTCTAAAGAAGAGATCCAATAATGAGTGGTTGTCACAGTTCATTTCATCTTTCATGTCTACAACATATACGATTATCAAAAAATTCTCCCCTCCTTCAGCCTTGTCACTACTAAAAATGATTCTTCAGCTTAGCAATGGTCCTAAGGTAGGTGATTGGTACATGTTTGAAGATTACAATGAAATGAGGGTATATGTGTCTCAACTGCCTCCTTATCAATTGCCTGTATTTATGTCCATGAGGATTTTTCTTTAGATTTCATAAGGAAGAACCTAAATACTGATGAAATCCACTTTGTCCCTACCAAAAAGGGTTATATGTTCAAGCTTCTAATGACTGCAGGCCCCTTTGTTGTGAACTCTAGACAAGCTTTCCAACAGGTTGAAAATATATTAAAGGAACTAAATTTTGAGATAGGAGAGGTGTGGAATTATGAGCTTCCAACATTTCATATATAGTAGAAGGAAAGAAATTAGTGCCTCTTCCTATGAACGTGAATATAGACCTGAATTGGAATGGAAGGCTAATTTTGATGCTAGGCCTATCAGTATAGAGACAGAGGTCGAGACACCGAGCACAAATGAAATAACTCATAAAAGGAGTATTGATGAGGCAGGAGATACTCTGATAGAGGATGCATCCTCAATTAAGAGAGGCAAACTTCAAGAGTAGATTGAGGAGGAGATTGAGTTCAAATTCACCCAGGAAAATCTGGACTAGCCAGGTTTCCATGTACTCTTAAAAGAGCCTCAGTAGGCTACCACTTATAGTTCAACTAAGATAGTAGTCCTTCACTCCTTCAGAAGTGCGTCGACAACATACCATAAGTGGGAGGAAGGGAAGCTAACAGAGGAGAGCAACAATAAATTCAAAGATGAAATTTTATCACAATTTTCCTTTGATTGAATACCATATTAGTCCAAGCACTTGGGTTCCAAGGACCTGGAGAGAAATCAGATGAAGTTTTCCCTCTACCATCCTTCAGTTCAATCCATTCCATGTGGACCACAATTTAGGACAATGGAGTTCTCCTTAGACATGGCTATTGTCCCTTTGTAATACAAGATCCATTTTAATAGGAAGATGAGAGAGATGATATACAATGATTTGAGCAAAGGAGCCTTGACTATTAGCAAAGCTGAAAAATTGTTAGAGAAAGATGCCACCAAAGTAAAATAAGAGAAGCCAAATTCAAGAGCCTTCCATATGCAAAATGACAGCTACAAGGAGCTGACTATCAAAATTGGGGTAGACCCAAATGATAAAGCCACTATGGAGGCTATTATAAAGAGCTCACCATCTGAAATCCAATAATTGAGGCAAAAGCTCAAGATACCTCCTATAGAGCATGTGAAAACAAAGGAGTTGACCTAGGTGTAGAATGCAAAATAAATTGTAGCCAAAGAACTAATAAAGAGAAATAATGAGATGGTGATCCTTAAGCATAAGCTTACAGAGCTTCAGCAAATAATTGACTCCCATATCTATGGTGTGATTGTGCCAGAAAATCCATAGAATCCTACTAAGCAGCTCACCAAGGCTCTCATTGAATTGCAACAATCAGAGAATGAGATTAAGAAAATACATATTGACTTGGACAACACCATGTACATGCTTAAAAACAATGAGAAGCAACTCCAATCCATCCAGGAAAATGTAGAAAAAACCAACCGTAAGTATCAGGTGGCACAACATGAAATTGAAGGGATGAAAAATAGATTGAAGGGAAACATGTTGCTCATTGAATTCAGAGAATTAATTTGGGATGATATCATTTCCAAAATGAAGAGGATATGGGAACACATGAAATTAGTTGCAAAAGAGAAAGTTACAGTCAAGTCCACTGAATTTTCCATCCTGTTATCGAAGGACACAAATGTTAAGAATACTAATTCATGTTTTTGTGGAAGAACCATTTAGACAATGGGGGCTAGTCTTTATTGGGGAAATTCATCTACCATTTAGGTGGGAACATAAGTGGATTATTACAACAAAAAATTACTTCACCAAGTGGGTAGAGGTCGTTCCTACTAGGAATGCAACTGACAAAGTGGTCATAATTTAAGTTCAAGGAGGAAAACATTCTACCTAGATTCGGTTGCCCAAGGAAGATATTTACTCATAACACTCAATTCCTGAAATCATCCAAGTTTACCAGTTTCTTACAGAGCCATAATATCATTTTGCGACACTCCATTACTTATTATCCATAGGGAAATGGCTTGGGAGAATCATCCAATAAAACCTTGGTTAAGATCCTCAAGAAGGTCATAATAGAGAACTAGAAGAATTGGGATTCTCATCTTAAGTTTTCATTGTGGGCAAATAGAGTCACAACTAAGGGATCAACTTGTATATCCCCTTTTGAAGTAGTGTATGGGACTTTGAAACCTTTTCCTGCTCAACTGGCCATGCCTATAGAAAGCCAAATTCAATATGTAGAGGTGGGGCCTAATTCTTTGACCAAGAGGATGAATCAGCTGGTGGAACTACATGAGAACATGGAACATGTGACTTAGACTTTAAAAAAGTACTAGGACAAGATGAAGGGTTTATTTTAAAAAAACGACTAAGGACAAAAAAATTCAACTAGGTGATATTGTACTCAGATGGGATTTCAAGAGAGACGTAAAATGAAAACATGGAAAATTTGATCCTTTGTCATTTGGACCCTTCAAGATAGCTGAAGTAAAAGGTAAAAACACATTTCTGCAGGAGAATCTCAATGGCGAAGTGTTTGAGCTAGCTGTAAATCAGCAGTACCTAAAGCACTATTTTAAACACTAAATATATGTGTCCATTTCCATTGTAAATACCAGTGAGACATTGTAAATACTAGTGTTTAGTTTAATTTTAAGTTTTGTACATATTCATGCTTGAGTTGAAGGCACTAATATGTACTTTCTCAGTGACCTGACAGCGAGGCACTGTCCCTAGCAAGATCTGATGTTGTACCCCCTTTGTCTTTCCTTAAATTGTGTTTATTGTACAGGATTTTGGTTCATGATCTCAAAGACTATTTGGAACTCTACATAAAAGATGGAAAACAAACAAAAGGAAGGAAAAAGGAGAAGATATGATGGAAAGTGGGCCTTCCCCTATTTCTTAAATTTTAATGGTTGAATAGTGGTCACTTATCACACAGATCATCGTCCATGCCAAAGCGGCCCCATCCTGGTGAGACTACACGGGGTTAATGAGCACAATTGTTAAGCCAACGCCTACTCCCCATAAAGTCAGAGTCTATAGAGTGAACACTCTATATCGATGGCTATGATGGATCTTGGAGGGTCGAGCCCCATCTAGAAACTCACCCAAGCACCCCACTGAAGGAGGATAAAAGGGTGTGCCACCTATCCGGCTAGTGTTACGACCATGTCTTCAGTCAGGACCACCACCAAGCGTGTGTGGCAGGGAAGCATGAAACTGTATAATGCATCATCTTTCCCCATTGGGTTTCACCCAATATGACTCTGCCACTTGTCTCCTCCATGTCACTTCATTGTTTTCCCACCCATAAACCTCTTTAAATCCACTGTTTAAACTCAAATTGGTCCATTTCAAATCAATATATTTCTTGTTGCTCTACTTGTTCACAACACCATTTGCTCAACGGTCAACCAATGTAGATCCCTTCTTGTGCCCACAACATCCAATTTCCTTCGGTCACCATGTAATCAGTAGTTCTTTATCCTTGCATTATTTTCACCATGATTGAATTAAAGAAATTCATTCCAAAAACTTGAAAACCACAAAATTCAAAACCCTCGGGCCACACATAAACCTTCATGTACATAGAGGCAAAAAATCATCGCCCTTTTTTCCATCTGAAACTGTGAGACATCCGTTTTGACTTCTATGGTAGCTACCTAAATAAAGAAGATTATTTTTTAGTCATTCAGTCGAGATTGTACAACCTAGTTTGCCCAACTGTTTACCCTTTCCTAGAGTTCGTATCCTGGATTATGGCCACCTACGTTAAGGAAAAGAATTGTTGTATTTCAGCCATTGGGAGAAAATTATGGAAGTTACGCTAAAATTCATACAAAATTCCTTTGTTTACCCAAAATCCTCGAATTTGGAGAGATTTACAGAGATCTCCCTCTTCTATAATTACAATGGACTATGAATTGGAAAGAAGCAGGTCTTTGTCGAGCTAATTCTCACTCCAAATACCCAAATGCTCGCCAATTCAGAAACTTTGCCTACTTCCTCGTTTTCAGAAGTTTTATAGTCCATTTTGGCTATTAATCTATTGTTTTTTGGTGAGGATGAGCCATAAAATGTCTCCAAAGTAGCCTTAGGGTGTTTGCATACGATGATGAATCCAAATATTTTCCTTGACATTCCCTATTTTTTGGTTGAGGCAATCCAGTTCCAATGTAACCAGTTTTACCTTGCCTCCTAATTCATATAGTACTTTATAATGGTCTACCTTTTCTTGTACACTCATGTAGAGGAATTTAATCTCCTAGTCCTCGAAATTGTAGATTCCAACAAGCAGAGAAAGTTTGTAGTTGATTAGGACAGTTCTCTCAAGAAGAAACCCAACAATGAGTGGTTTTCATAGCTCATTTCCATTTTCACGTCTAAAACATATAATATTATCAACAAAGTCTCTCCTCCTAGAGTCTTGACTCAACAGAGAAATATTCTACAACTTAGCAAGGATACTAGGGTAGGTGATTGGTACTTGTTCGAAGATTATACTAAAATCAAGGTATATGGGTCTGAACTGCCTCATTATCAGTTGCGTGTGTTTATTCCCATGAGGATTTTTTCTTTGGAGTTCATCAGGAAGAGCCTAAATACTGACAAAATACACTTTGTCCCTCCCACAAAGGGTTATATGTTCAATATTCCAATGAATATACGCCCATTTATTGTGAACTCCATATAAGCTTTCCAGCAGGTTGAAAATATGTTAAAGGAAATACATTTTGAGATATGAGAGGTGTGGAAATATGATCCCCATGGTGTCATATATAGTAGAAGGAAATAGATTATTTCCTTTTCTCACGAACATGAATATATACCTAAATTAGAATGGAAGGCTAATTTCTATTCCTAGACTATCAATACAGAGATGGAGGTTGAGAACCAAGCACAAAGGAAAGGACTTGGAAAAGGAGTATTGACGAGGCGGGAGATACTATGATGGAGGATGCATCCTCAACCAAGAAAGCCAAACTTTAGGAGCATATCTAGGAGGCGATTGAGGTCAAATTGACCCAAGAAAGGCTAGACCACCAAGGTTTTTAGGTACACCTAGGAGACCCTCTGGAGGATTCCAATTCTAGTTCAACTAAGGTAGCAATCCTTGGCTCCTTCGTAAGTACATCAACAATAGGGCCTAAGTGGGAGGAAGGGAAGATGGAAAAGGAAAGGAACAAGAAATTCAATATTAAATGTTATCACAGTTGGCCTCCAATTCAGCACCATATCAGACAAGGCTCTTAGTTGCCATGGACTTGGAGAGAAATCAGATGAAGTGTTCCATGTACCATCCTTCAGTGCAGTCCATTCCATCTAGACCTGCAATATTGGATAGCATTTTTATCTTTATACATGGCTAGTGTCTCTTTTCAAAACAAGATCAATTTTCATAGGCAGGAGCGAGAGATGATCTAAAGTGAGTTAAACAAGGGAGCCTTGACTATTACCAAGGTTGAAAAATTGTTATAGAAAGTTGCCATCGAAGTATGACAAGAGAAGGACAATTCAAGAGCCCTACATCTACAAAATGATGGCTACAAGAAGATTACTGTCAAACTTAGGGTATACCAAAATGAAAAAGTCATTGTGGAGGCTATTATAAAGATCTCACAATCTGAAATGCAACAATTGAGGCAAAAGATCAAGATGCCTACTACAGAGCATATGCAAATAAAGGAATTGACCCAGGTGGAAATTGAAAAAGAATTATGTCCAAAGAAGTAATAGAGATAAATAATGAAGTGGTGGCCCTCAAGAAGTAGGTTACAAAGCTTCAACAAAGAATTGACTCCCATATCTACGTTATGATTGTGCAAGCCAATCCACAAAATCCTATTGAGCAACTCACCAAGGCTCTCATTGATTTGCAGCTATCAGAGTGTGAGCTTAAGAAGATACAAATAGACTTGTACAACAAAAAATACATGCATGAAAACAAGGAGAAACAACTCCAATCCAACTAGGCAAGTGTAGAAAAAGTCCACAATAATTATTACGTGGCACAATATGAAATCAAAGGGATGAAAAATAGATTGAAAGGAAATATGTTCCTCCTCGAATCCATACAACCAATTTTTGATGATATCATTTTTGAAATGAACAAAATATGGGAGAATATGAAATTAGTTGCAATCAAAACCACTGAATTCTCCATCTTTCTATCCAGGGAGGAGGATGCTAAGAATGCAAGGGTTGTTTAGGAATTCATTACATATCTTAATGACAAATCACGTGATGACCTGATTGCAATGGACATCATTGATAGGACTGGTGTAATTATTGAAACTGCCAAGATGATTATGAAAAGGACAACAAGGGATAAGCTTGAGGACTGTGTGGATGATTTGGCAAAGTTGGTAGAAACATATAACTCCAATTTCTATTAGAGAAATAGGGAAATATTGCCTAGTTGCTGGGATTTTGAAGGAAACCTGCTACGATGGAAGCATTATGAGCAGCTGCCGGTTTAAGCCAAGAGAAACATGGATTTAACACGTGAAAATACTTCCACTCTCAAAGGTAAAACCATAGTAAATTATATGCACAGAGAATTTCAACCACTATGACTGGTTAAGACCTTGTTCGTGGTCAGACCTAATTACACTGACCTCACAAGCTTGAGGATGACTTACAACACTTATTCACACTCGTATGCTAGATCCAATATTATGAAAAAAATGTGATCAGTTTGTGAACCTACCGCAAGTCTGAATAGTGGGGCTTGGGTTCACCTCAAGGGATCAAGGGAGACAACAATGAAGATATTTTTTTTGGACATCATGCCATATTCATTTTATTTCTACAATTTTGTAAATATTCTGTTTCCAAGAAAGGAATCAAGTTTTTTAATCTAATAATTAGGAAAATTGGACTAGATGCATGCTTGCACAGTTAATTAGTTTAGACAATTGAAGCATTTCAAATACATTTTTGTAAATTGTTCTAGGTTTGGCCTTTCCCTATAAAAGGGAAGAGAGACTAATTAGTAAGGGTTCAATTTTCTATTCCTGAGGCGATAATTATTTTACAAGTTTTGGATGTTTATGAGATGTATATTGTTTTGAAGATTAATGAAGTGGTTTTTCGTGATTCCAAGCATTGAGATCTGCAGTATGTAGTTTTGTCTCTTTTTATCATTTTATATGTGTTTCTTTCCTCTTAGAAATTGTGTAATTGTAGTTGTTTGATTCAATCTTAAATAACAATTTTTCTCATGGAAAGTGGTTGATTCAAACTTAAACACGAATGAAACGACTTACAGATACAATTATAAACATTGAGATGCAATAGAAAAACACTTCATTTCATTAATAGAAAAATATTGAACTATTCTTACAAATAGAATGGAAATAAGACAGCTCGAGCGATGGCATCTTACCTCTGAGAAGTGATGTGGTGGCTACATGCCTCTGCAATATGTTACAATGAGGCTCGAGGGCCCATTTATTACTGGAAAACATGAGAAAACCCTAAAAAACCAAAACTCTAACCTGAGGAGATGTAACACTAAGAGTTTGTGGGCCCGATTGGGGTTAGTTGGGCAGCCAAGATCCCGGGGTCATAACTTGGTCATATTATCTTTGTTTGGCGCATATGATACATTGGTGGAAAGATCTCACCGAATATTATGGGTCTCATCACAAGCCATCACCTCTAGTTGCAAGCCTTGTGTGTACCCCAAAAAATTGGCGTTTAAGGGGTCAAAACTGCTCTAGATGTTCATGACTCGAAAAACTACTAAAAATAGTAAACGCTGAAATGAACGGTGAAACAGATGAAACTAACTGGGGTGTTTAGGTGGAATAGGTGGGTGGCCACCAATATCCACCTGGATCATTCCTCCCCCCTTAGCAAGCAATGGTCCCCATTGTGTGTAGAGCCTCCATGAGGTGAGAATTTTTTGTTGAACCTGGTCCCTGGTGAACCACTTGCACTGGTGAATGAATTTGCCTTCTTTGAAAACCTGATATAACTATATCCTCTGTTAGCAAGTGTTCTTGATCTATGTGTCCATGAACTAATCAGTTGTGGCTTGTTAAATGCAGTTTGGGTTGAGCGTTATTGGTGTCAGTTGTTCTGCAATGTTAGATGTGTCCAACAAGGGTAGAAAGTATGGTCGAAGGCGATCTACATTGAATAGTATGTGCAAAACAAGGAACTTTGGGATGTTGAGAATGAATAAATTTTCACCGACAACCTTGGTGATAGTGTATGGTCCATATCGGAGTGGGCAATGCTCGTAGTGGGTTCTAGCAAGGAACTCCTTCTGCAAGTGTAGCCAAAATTTGTCTCCCACCTGAAACTTTTGCGACACTCAATGATGATCATAGCGCTGCATATACTTATCATTGGCTCTGTCGAATATATCATGGACCTGTTGGAGGATGTGTTGAATGCACTGAATGAAGTTGTTAGCCCTTTCAGCTTTGGACTGAACATGAGCCAAATCTACCTGAGCGGCTACAAATGGTATGGCGACATCAATGGGGCATAATGGTTGAAATCACAACCCTACCTGAAAGGGGTTGTGGCCTGTTGAGATGTGGAGAGCTCTGTTGTAGTTGTGTTGGACATAAGGGATACTTTCATCCCATGTGCGTGGATGCTTCGAGTTGTACATGCACAGAATGTGTACGATCATCCTGTGGAAAAACTCTGTTTGGCCATCAGTTTGGGGATGAAAAGTCATGGACATAGTAAGTTTTGTATCCAGCATTGACCAGAGACTTGACCATAATGCACTTAGGAATCTGTTGTCTCGATCTTAGATAATGGACTATGGTATCCCAAAGTGTACCCAAACTCGCCCAAAGAAGAGCTTGGCATCGGCCTCTGCTGTGATACTCTTCTTGTATGTTGCCATGACGACCATCTTAGAGAATCTGTTGATGACCACGAAAACACAATCATTTCCATGCTTAGTAGAAGGAAGGCCCGACATGTAATACATGGAGATAGATTCCCAAGGCTGACTAGGAGTAGGTAGAGAATTATACAAGCCTTGCTTCTTGATGGTTGGTTTGGAAATGGAGCAGGCGGTGTAGGATATAATGTACTTCCCAACATCTGTTTTGGTCAAGAAACATACTTCTACAATACTGCCACTATTTTCTCTACTCCAAAATTTCCATCAATCCAACTCTCGTTTGCCTCCCAAATAATATTCGCATGCTCACTTGAAGGAACACAGATGTGTCCGAGGTGGCATAATAGTGCATCCTAAAGGTGATAATTTGGAACTTTCTTCTCTTCTAGGAGTGTCCGGTATTTGTTGCTAAATTCTGATCCCTCTTGTGAGTATGTGGCCACGTAATATCTTATGCCCATAGGAGTTGAGCACAGTGATCAGTGCCATGACTAGTGGTTGGTTAAGGCAATCAATGACGTTTTTGGTGTTTCCCTTCTTGTACTTAATGTTCACATGGAACTGTTGCAGATAGGTCGACCATTTATGATGGTGATCATTATGCAAATTCCCTTTTGTCTGTATGAACTAAAGAGGTTGGTGGTTTGTGTGGATGACCATTTCCTTCCCCAGAATGTAGTGCTTCCATTGAAGGCATGCTTGCAGAATGGAATACATTTATTTTTCATAAGTACAATACTTTCGAACTGTGTCTGAAAGTGTATAACTATGATAATCCATTGGATGCCCATGTTGAGTAAGAATTGCACCAATAGAATAGTCGAAGGCATCTGTCTCAATCTGAAATAGTTGTTGGAGGTCTGGTAATGTGAGCACTGGTGCAGAAATGAGGCTATTTTTCAGCTCAAAGAACACTTTTTGTTGGGTTTTTGACCAAAAAAATTTGCTTTCCCTTTGCCCTTGGTGACTTGACTTAGAGTCCAAGTGATATTGGAGAACCCGAACACGAACCTACGGTAGAAATTGGCAAGGCCCAAAAAGCTAAAGAGCTCTTTTAAAGTGGTTGGGGCTGGCCAATACTGAATGACTTGTCTCTTAGATGGGTCCACATGTACACCCTGCTCATCAATGATGTATCACATATATTGAACCTCGGTCAGTCCAAAGGTGCATTTATTGAGGTTAGCACACACGTTATGATGTCACCGGCTTTGAAGGAACTATCAAATATGGTGGAGGTGCTCTTCCTAGCTCCATCATCGCATCCCTCTTTCACTTGAGAGCTTCCTCGAGCAACATTTTGAAAGGATCTCCTGCCCCCTTGTCTTGCGTTTCTTCTACCATGGGAGGTCATTAGGTTTTGTGAGGTTGATCTTGCAATTGTTCAACATGATCAAGCCCTAGCTCCTTATACCTTGACCTCGATGGGGACATGTAAATAAAACAAGAGAAAGAGTAGACCACTCTGATACCACTGAACTGAACTTAAACAGGAATGGAACAACTTACAAATATAATCATAAAGATAGACATGCAGCAGAAAAACACTTCATTTCATTAATAGAAAAATAGTGAGCTATGCTTACAAACAGAATGGAAATAAGATAGCTCAAGTGATGGTAGCTTATCTCTGAGAAGAAATTTGATGACTACATGGCTCTGAACTGTGTTACAATGAGGCTCAAGGGGCTATTTATTAGTGGAAAACATGAGAAACCCCTAAACAATCAAAACCCTAACCCAAGGAGATGTAGCACTAAGAGTTTGTTGGCGACGTTGGGGTTTGTTGGGCAACCAACTTCCCGGGGTCATAACTTGGTCATATTAGCTTCATTTCGCGTGTACGATACCTTGCGAGAAAGGTCTTGCCATGTACTACAGGTTTCGCCACAAGACGCTGCCAGTGTTTGCAAGCGTGTCACAGACCCCAAAAAACATCGTTTAGGGGGGTCAAAATTGCTCCAAAAATTCAGGACCCGTAAAACTGCTAAAAATAGTAAATGTTGGAATGAACAAGGAAACAGATGAAACTGACTAGGTGGTCTAGGTGGAATAGGCATGTGGCCACCAATATCCACCTGGATCAAAGGTACCTGTAATGTGTGAGATTGAAGGCCTTAAAATGCGCTCCATCATTTGTATATCTCAGTTCCTTTGTCTTTTTAATGATTCTACTAGGATTTAGTGTATAGGATTCTATCATTAGCTCTCTGCACTAAGTTCCTTTCAGTGTATTTCTTCTTTCACCTATACTGCAATAACTAATGAAGTTGCACTCTATGTGTGTAGGCCACCAGATCTGAACATTAATTATTTGAAACGAAATGTTATCTATGAATAAATTTAATTTAACTCTGAGAGGTTTAGTTGAACCAGATTTAGTCATTTTGTATCTAATTCTTGAGCATAATAGACTCATCTTTGAAAACTTACTAAGATGTCCTAAGCAGTGCCCTCTTCTCAACCCAACCATTGTTTCGAGGAACTACAACAAGTTGGATCACACCACTTGCCACTATTCACTTAAATATCAAGATATTGATATGTTTCTCACCCTTTTTGATTTATAAGAATTATTGGTCATGATTTTCAGAGTGTTCAAATTATTGCCACACATGCTTACATGTCTCTAGGGAATAAAACCCTCGTACAAGGTGAATTAAACCATCTAACTACCATTAGAGATGTTGTCTTTTCACAAATAATAAATATATTTTAAATTTTAAAATTATGAATATTTTTTTGATACACCATGTATGAAACCAATTGTGTCATCCATATTTTGGTGTGTTTGATGTTATTGAAATAAGAAATTAGTCATGATTTAACTTACTTGTGTTTCGGATTTTAGAGATAAGAAATTCTTCACATTTTAGTTTATTTTCAAGAATTGTGGATATAAACAGAATTGTGGATATATATTTTAAATCAATATGGTTAAAAGGTTTTGTTTTTGAAAAATATATTTTCTTTTATTTCAAATAAAAATATTTTAAAAATCAATATTAACTATATCATTAACTAGTTAATTGTATTTATTTTTTATTAACAAATTAGTCTTTATGACATTTCATTAGTGCAAGGCTCCCAAACTAGGACACGAACCTGCAAACCACGAGTAGAATGCAAATACTTTGAATTGTTGCTGGTTTGAAGGCATCACGAAAACCAAGTAGACATCAACAGATAGGTTTCCAGGTTTTTGGTTAAACATTTTACTTCTGATTATGTCCATAATATTCTAAAAGTTACGAATGTCCTTGAGATGATTGTCAGCATAGAGCGTGCAGGGAGAACACTGTATATAGAAACTATTTATTGGAGATTGGAAAATATGAAATTCTTATTATTTTTTTAATTAATATTTTCACGATTTTGTTAATTAAGAAGTAGTGATGTGAAAACAAGAAAAAAAAAACCCACAAAAGCGGTCTACAATCTTCTGCTAAGAGGCCAAAATAATTGCCTGAACGAACATCTTTGTAAACCTGTAAATGCAGCAAAATTAACGTTTTTCAAAATACTATTGAATGAAGTTGTGAAGTTTAATGCAAATAAATTACTAGGAAATGCATAAATCAAGAATCGACACTACACGTTAATAATTCACATGTTGAAATCGTTAACTTTAATAATTAATAATTAAAATGCTGAATCGGTAATCAATGATGTGCTGAATTTCGGGCAATCAATTCAAATGCCCCAAGGCCGAAACGATAAAGTTTCGAGTGAGTGGAGGGGGGCCAAAACAATAAAGCTATTATTGTTAAACGATTAAAGGATCAACATAGTTGCAAGGATTAAAACACTGGCAAAGTCGGCAAGAGGTAACCGTAAATATCTGCACTTTATCCTCATTTGCTCCGTAGTTAATAATCCTCCTGAACAAAGTTGCAAACAATGAAACTGACCAGTGGAGGGTCCATGCACAATGTTGTGTTGCTCCTTGAGCCTTTCTAAGAAATTGCTGCAAAGCATTGGCTATATGGGAAACAACCAAGCATGACATTGACAACATTGATAAGTGAGCAACACCTTAATGAATAGCATTGATACACTCCATTCATTGCTCTTAGTGGCATTGAATGTTACCACCATGTGTTATTTTTTATAGTATTTTATTTTTAATACGCTTTTGATTCAATTTTATTTTTATTTTGTTACAATTCTGGCAAGTTGTCTTCGTATTTGTTGAATCCAGCGAGATTGATAGAAATGATTAGTACAAGGACATGAATAAATACTTATATATTCATTTGATGTGAGATTTAGTATTTTCTATTATTAACATGATTGTTAGGGTAATACTTTTGGTAAATACTAAAGTTATGTAGGAGAAAGGTGGCTACTTATAAAATAAATAAATCAAAAATAAAAATGTTTATTTTTTATATTTTATTAGTAAATATTGTCTTTGGTAACTTATGATTGTCTGTGGTAATTTATGATTGTTTATGGTAACCTATGAAAATTAGAGTAGGAAAAATGCTAAATGAGATAGCTGGAAGTTGGAAGATAGTCATTCCTTAGCCTAGAGATAAATCATCTTTGTTAGAGAAAAGAATTGTTAGAGAAAAGAAAGCAAAGAGGTTGAGAGGGAAAAAACCTAAAGCAACTTTGTCACCTTGGAGCCTGGTTAAAAAAGGCCAAATAAAAGAGAATAAAGCTATTAAGTTTGATACCTCAAATAAGATGTTGTTGAGGAAGGGATGACACTGCCAAAGTAAAGAATTTTTGAATTAGTTGCCCTGAAATTCCAAACTCAAGTCTCCTGGCTCTATTTAAAACCCTACACTAAACCTAGTTGGGTCAGAAAATGTTTTGAGTTGTACCTGATATGATATATGTCGTGAAAATCTTCATGTGAAGTTAACCCTTGGGGAGTTCTGGTAGAGATGTAGAGCATTCTTCCCCTCTAATTTTCATGGCATACTCAAACATTGGAAAACAGATAAGTAAAATATATTTGAAATTGTTTTCTTGTCTTGTATATGATTATTTCCTAATATATTATGAAATTGTTTTCTTGTCTTGTATATGATTATTTCCTGATATATTATGTAAGTGTTTGAATCTTCTAATAATAATATGATATGAAAAGGAAAATATCTTATTGTGAATGGACTCTGAAGTGCGAAAACAGATAAATAAAATATATTTGAAATTGTTTTCTGATGCAGGAGCATCCAGCTCTAAGGAGACTTAAAAGGCTGACAGTCTCATGAAGAACTCAGAACAAATTGTCGTTTATTTTTAACTGGACAAGTGTTAGGCTTGTCGGTAATGTGACTTTACTTTTACTTAGTTTATTTTATTTATCTGTCTATAGGTTGAGATAACTTAGGAGTTATAAGGGAACACTGTTGCAGTTATTTAGGAAACTGATAACAGGACAAATAAACTAATTAGTTCTTTACAAGTTACAGTAGTTAGAATTAGTTTCAGAACTGACAAAAACAGTTGCTTTCTGTTAAGACAGTTTTTCCAAGAACAGTTAAGGACATTAGATTAAAAGCAGGAGGGTCATCATTGTACGGGTTCTCTCCCCCGAAAAAGAAATAGAAAAAAACACAGTCATCTTTTGTTCATCAGAATTTAATGTTCATTTTATTTCTTTCATTACTGTAAAGACGAATAACAAAATTATTCTCTGTCACTGTAATTACAAATGTCGAGTATTCTTTTATTACTGTAAGCCTGTCATTGTATATGAAATGTGCTAACAGAAACAAACAACAAAGGAGTAAACAGACAAGAAGCGAGCCAAGTACAGGCGAATGACACCAGTGTCGATTCGAGTCACGAACCAGGAACGAGGAAACAACGAAGGGTTCCAAGAGTAACCCACAGACAAGAGCATACATCCGACATCGAAATAACTACAGGTAATTCAAAGATTCAACAAACCCTCATAACCAAATGCATGAGTAGGCAAATACAGAAATAGAACGAATATACATTGTAGATTATTTCATACACCTATTGTTATCAAATACGAAAGAGCAGAGGGTTCGTATTTTCATACATTTATTGTTATCAAATACATAAGAGCAGAGGGTTTGAATTTACTGTTAAGAAGAATCCTTTATATATTAAAAAAGAACAGAGCATAGACAGTACAGGCAGAGTTTCACTGTCTAAACGAAGTCACATATTAACATATACAACCGAGCCATTAAAATAAGAACAGTCAACACAAGAGGCCGAGGGTTTGTGGCGCCTGAGCGCGAAGCGACAGAAGGAGGGCTCGATTTGTCGAGAAACCCTCTCACAGACACAGATAGAATACTCAGACTCATATGACCATCTTCCTAAACTGAAGAATCGAGCAGCAGAGTTATCAGAGAAAACGATAACGAAACGACTAACACCCGAAGAGGGTTTTCTTAACAACAGACCGTTGAGAGCAAGAATCAATAACTGGGAGGGACATCACCTCCACAGGACTGGACTTTCCAACTACAGAACCTATAAAGCTTACAACACTGACAGTAAACACATAGCCTACGAAATAGAACAGAGCTACCCGTGACCGGAGCGTTGGAGCCCTCAACAGGACTGTAGAGCGACGCTAGCCATAGAGCCAACACAAGTGAATACCTGTCAACAAAACAAACCAGACAGTGTTAAAGCCGAAAGAACATTCATGAGCCGTGGAATGAAATAAGGAATAAGTAAGGGTCCGAGAGAGGATTACCCGTGAGCGAGAGTGGAGTCCAAGATAACCAGAGAACGACCACAAACTGTTGACAGTGGCGGTAAGGTGTTAGAAACGAAACCAAATGAAACCCAGGTTGTATATCATGGAGAGGAGTCTTACCTTGTAACCAAGAGGAGCGTTGGAGTATGGAGCGAGCCTGCCATTAGAAACAAAAACCAGTCAATCACCTTAAAGCACAGACAGCGTGAGCGCGGATCCAAAACACCACAAGTTGTGCCAACAGTTCAATATCAACATCGTTTAACAAGAAGAGTAACGTTACAGGCCTTGAAGGCACTTACCCACAACCATAAAGAACCAATGAATCACAGTTAAGTCGCCATTGATCAACAAGGAACAGAAACTCGAGGGTTTCTACAGTCGCAGACAGAGCCTCCCCAGGCAGAGGCAGTGTAAGAATGGGAAGGTAAAGCGCGGGTAACGTGAACAAAAGGCGGAGCAACCGGTAGGTGTGGTGCTACAACCTGAAGACCCGGGACAAACCCTAAACCCAGACCACGAGGTATCGTACCAGTGAATTAAGTCAGCATTAAAGTTCATTCCGGACGCGGCAGAAATCAAGACAGGTGTAAGCAAACGGCGGGAGCCACCATAAGTGGTATCAGAGCAGGTTTCTTTTGAATTAGAATCAATGGAACAGGTAGAAGGTGAAGGCGAGGCAAGAGGAAGAGCAAGAGGAAGAGGAAGAGGCAGAGGACGACTGGTACACAGGCCAGTAGATGATGGATTGCGAGAAGAGATAAGAGTTTTGCAAGAGAGATTGGCAGTGATAGAGGCTGGAGGAAGAAGAAACCCAGCAGATAACAGTGATGAAGAGGCAGTTGAACCAGA
>APFE030928406.1:0-10412 GCA_000404065.3 Pinus taeda | reverse complement strand
GCCTGGACTCTAGCTACGCTGATGGTTACATGGTTATATGATTATGTATTATATGTTTATATGTTGTTATGATTATGTTATACATGCATCACGTTGATTCGATGATCTTGCAAAATGAGATATCATCCCCGCATTATTTTAAGGTACATTGGTTTTTTTGTAATTTGGTTTAGCTAACGTAGTATGCCTTATAGGAAAGAAATAAAAATGACTAGGACGATGATAGACTAAAAAGACTCTCCCTATGAATCAGGTGAGCAATGTGGTGTTGGGAACTCTTATGATTTGGTAGACACATTGAGAAAGATCTTGAAGGAAGAAATAAGGAGTTGTAAGGAAGACAGTGACAAAATCATACATGCACAAGAGAAACAAGCGAAGGTTAATGCTATACTTCTTCAAAGTTTGTTAGAATTGCAGTGACAAGGGCCACCTTGGATCAACCATGGATAGGAGGACAAAAATCATGGGGCATATGGAAGTAGGTCTCATGGTGGTTGTAGGTCGGATAGAGATGACATGGTGATAGATGGAAAATTGTTGGATACTTCGGATAGGAGAGGTGATGGATACATGTATTATTCTAGTTTTGGTTCTGATAGGCATCATGATCGTCATCGTTATTATCCTTACAGGGGAAGTGATAGAAGATACTTGCCAGATGAGTTTAAGAAAGAAAAGGCACCTAATTTTGATGGAGTTGTGAAGAAGCCAGAAGATGCAGAGGCTTGGATACTTGGGATGAAGAAATTCTTTGAGTTGCATGAGTACACAAAAAACATGAAGGCTAAAATTGTTATCTTCAACTTGAAAGGTAAAGAAAATATCTGGTGGGAAGATGTGAAGCGGGTTAGAGACATCAGGACAAATGACTTAACTTAGCACGAGGTCCAGAGGATTTTTAGGAAGAAGTACTTGTCAGAAAGGTACTATGACAGTAAGGCCAAAGAATTATATGAGCTAAATATGGGATCAATGACATATGAAGAGTAGATGGCTAAGTTCCTGGAGCTATTGAGATATGTACCATATCTTAAAGATGAGAAGGCTAAAGTTTAGAGATTTGTTAGTGGATTGCAATTAGCATTTAGAGATCATATTGAGTTTGATGAGCCTCAGTCACTTGAGGAAGTTATTGGGAAATTAAAGCATTGCTATGAAAAATCGAAGCGTTAGAATGAATCCGAGCAAGGATGGCAAGGAAATGACAAAGGTAAAGGTAAATGGAAGCCAAAAAGAGAAAGGCCTTAGAATGCAGAAGAAAAAGAGAACGTGGCACCACAAAAGAGGTTTAATACAACTAGACAGGGATATGAATCATAGAAACAACAGAGAGGTGATGGTACTGGTTGGTTGGAGTGTTGGACATGTAGAGAGGAGCACCTTAAGATAGATTTCCACAGAATCAGGGTAGTAGGCATCAGATATATTAGTGCATAGGAGGCATAGACTGCTGGGGATGTTAATCAAAGTGTTCCTTGTATTTATGCAACATTGGACAACAAACAGGTAGACCATCATGCATATATCATTGAGATGGACGGTAAGCTTTGTGATCAAGTTATTTCTATTTTTATTGACCCTGGATTTAATTATAGCTATGTTAGTCCTGACTTGGTGGATAAGTGTGGTTTGAGTAAGGAATTGCATGCAGAATCCTCGTTAGTGCAGTTGGCTACAGGTACAAAGAAGTGATTTCATCATTGGGTAAGAGCTTGTGCATTTGATTTGGATGGTATGCCTACCGCAACACATTTGAATGTATTACCGTTGGAATCATACAATATGTTGTTGGGCATGGATTGGTTGTATCTTCATAGCACTAAGGTGGATTGTTATGATAAAGAAATTGAGTGTGTGGATGACAATGGAGAACCAAGAGTCTTGCATGGAAATAAGAAAGCCAGATTAGTTAGGATGGTGACAACTATGCATGCAAAGCATAGTCATAGGAAAGCGTATGTGCTATTTTCCATACATATTTCTAGTGACAAAGGTAAAGAAGTTGAGGATACAGATGTTTTGACTAGGTACCTAGTTCTACAAAAGTTTTAGGGTTTGTTTCCTGAGGAGATTTCAGAGTTTCCACCTCATAGGGAAGTAGAATTTTCTAATAAGTTACTGTCAGGGGCAGCTCCAACATCAAAAGCACCTTACAAGATGAGCACACCTAAGTTGGTAGAGTTGAAGTTGTAATTGAAGTAAATGTTGGACAAGGGATACATTAGGCCAAGTGTATAACCTTGGGGTGCACTGGTATTGTTTGTGAAGAAGAAAGATGGTACTCTCAGATTGTGCATTGATTACAAGCAGTTGAACAAAGTGACCACCAAGAACAAGTACTTGTTAACGAGGATTGATGCTTTTTTTTATTAGCCGAAGGGAGAAACAATGTTCTCTAAGATCGAATTGAGATCCAGATACCATCAAGTGCGCATCAAAGAAGAGGACATCTACAAGATCTCATTCAAAACTAGTTATGGCCATTATGAGTTTGTCATAGTTCCATTTGGTTTTACTAATGCTCTAGCTACATTTATATGCTTGATGAATAATGTGTTACGTCTATATTTGGATAAGTTTGTTATTGTGTTCATTGATGACATATAGTATATTCTAAAAATGAGGAAGAGCATGCTGAGCATTTAGAAACAGTGTTCAGGTTGTTGAGAGAGAGCATCAATTGTATGCTAAGCTCGGCAAGTACAATTTTTTTTAGACTGAGGTACAGTACTTGGGACATGTTATCTCTAAGGAGGGCATTACAGTAGATTCAGAAAAGATAAGGGCCATCATGGAGTTGGTAGCTCCTATAAATGTGGATGAGGTGAGATATTTCATGGTGTTGGCAAGTTATTACAGGAGGTTCATCAAGAACTTCTCGCAGATTGCTTATCCTATTACATCATTGTAGAGGAAAAGTAAGAATTTTGACTAGACTGAGGAGTGTGGGGCCAGTTTTGAGCAGCTTAAGAAGTTGTTGACACATGTTCCAATGTTAAATATTGAAGATCTGGACAAGGATTTTGTAATATGTACAGATGATTGCAAGAGAGGACTTGGTGAGTTCTTACACAAGATGGATAGGTGGTATGTTATGAGTCATGAAAACTAAATGAGCACGAGAAGAACTACCCAACACATGATCTTAAGTTAGAAGCGATCATACATGCATTGAAGATGTGGAGGCACTATCTTCTTGGTAGGAGGTTTTTGCTAATGAGTGATCACATTGGGTTGAGGTATTTTTTGACCAACCAAATCTGAATGCCCGACAGGGTAAATGGTTCACCACAATTAGTGACTTTGACTTGGAGATCAATTACATCAAAGGGAAGGAGAACATGGTGGAAAATTCTTTTAGCAGGCAGGTATAGGTAAATCACTTAGCAGCTATGAGGTCCTATGGGACAAACTTACAGGATAGGATCATGCAGGAAGGTCAACAGGATGTCCATTATATGGATATTGTGCACATGGTTCAACAGAGTACAGGTAAAGGTACAGGTAGTAGCACATGTATAGGTACAAGTAGTGGTACAGGTACAAGTATGGGTACAGGTGCATAGGATGTGGACTATTGTCTTACAAGAGACGGATTGGTTAGATTTATAGATAGGATATATGTGTCAAACAATAGTGAGCTCAAGAAGGTGATCTTGATGGAGTTTCATGCGAAAACCATATTCAGGTCACCTAGGCTACCAGAAGACGTTGATTGTAGTGAACAAATTCAATTATTGGCCAAATCTAAATAAGGATGTCGCAAATTTTGTAGCTAGGTGTTTCAATTATTAACGTGTGAAGGTAGAGTGTAAGCATCCAAGTGGACTGCTACAGCTGATTATGATTCCAGAGTGGAAATGGTAGGTCATTTCCATCGAATTTATCACAGGTTTACCGAGGACAGTGAGACAACATGATTCCATCATGGTTGTTGTAGGTAGGTTGACAAAGGTTGCACACTTCATTCTAGTGAAGTCTACAGTATTAGCTAGCAATGTAGCACAAGTATTCATCATAGATGTGGTCAGATTGCATGGTGTTTCAAAGAAGATTGTGTCAGACAGGTTGCAAAGTTCACTTCCAAGTTTTGGAAGGAGTTGTTTGTAGGTTTGGGCAAAAAGTTGGCCTTCAATACAGCTTATCATCCACATATAGATGGACATACTGAGAGGGTTAGTAGGATATTGGAGGACATGTTGAGGATGTACGTGATGCATCAGCAGCGAAAGTGTGAAGAGTATCCTCCATTGGTAGAGTTCGCTTACAACAATGGGTATCATGAATATTTGAGGATGAGTCCATTTGAGGAATTGTATGGGAGGAGTTGCAATAATTTCATCAGTCAGAGTGATCCTGTTAATAGGGTGTTCATTGGACCAAACATGTTGGCGAAGATGGAACAAGAAATGTAGGCTATAAAGAAGAATCTAAAGGTAGCAAAAGATAGGTAGAAGAGATATGTAGATCAGAACAGTTTGTTCAAGGAGTTCTAGGTTGGAGAGAAGGTGCACTTGTGCATCAAACCAAAGAAGAGCTCCTTACAAATTGGATGATGTGCGAAGCTAGCACCATGGTTTTGTGGACCCTTCAATATTGTTGAGAGGATTGGGCTAGTAACCTATCAACTTGCACTGCCTCTGACAGTGAAATTCTATGATGTTTTCCATGTGCCATTTCTTAAGAAGTAGGTTAAATATGTTGATCATCTGATTGACTGGTCGGTACTGCAGGTGGAACCAGCTGGAGAATTCCAGCCAGAGCCTCAATGTATATTGCAGGAAAAAGGTGCTCATGCTCTGGAACTAAGAAATCAAGAAGTTTAAAGTGTAGTGGAAGAAATTTGGGCCCGATGAAGCTACATGGGAGATGGCAGATCAGATGCAAGCTATGTAACCTTCATTGTTTGCTCGTTGAGGCAAAGAAGTTTTGGTATGGTGTTTTGGTATATGTCTTTGGTACATGTTTTGGTACATGTTTGGTGATGTTTTGGTATATGTTTTGGTACATGTTTGGTGATGTTTTGGTATATGTACATATGTATATGAATGTAAGTATCGCCATGAGGTATGTTATAAAGCTCCAATAAGCGATATGGGTGTCATGTCATTATGATGTTATTCTTATTATGGTGTCATGCTTTTTTGCTTCAAAGCGTGGTGATTATTGTAAATACTGCATCGAGCTATGTTATAAAGCTCCATGGGAATTATGTTTGTTTTCAACCATTTTATTTAGGTATAGGTGTGGTTGAACTCTGAGGACAGTGTCCCACAAGGGGAAGGGTTCTATAACAACCTTGGTGAAAATTCCATCTAATAAAAGTTAATAAATGAAAAATAATAACCACTGTTGATGGGACACTTATTGTAAGCTGAATGTTGGGAAAAAAATCCTAGTGTGGGTGTCCATTGGTTTAGTATGGCTAAAAGAAATTGGCAAAGGAAATGGCTAAGGCTTTGGAAAGGAAAAATGACATTTTTGGCACATTTATTTATGAAAATAATGGAAATTAAGAGAAAAGGAAGGTGAAAGGTCATAGGTTGCATGTGAGGAGGAAAATGAAGAAATTAGAGGCCTAATTGATAAAAAGGCTTCTGAGGATCAGTTTGTAACCTTTTGTTAGTTCGGTTTTGGAGCTCTCTCATTATTTTCCCTCTCTCTCTCTCACCCTTGGACACTTCGATTTTTCTTTGATCATTTTGGAATTTGATCAAGAAAGGCAATGAAGGCAAGAGGAAGTAGAGACCAAGCAAAGAAGAGCAGGTACAAGTAGCTACATCAACATTCTTTGCAGATATCGATTTTCATGTCTATTTTCCTTGCTAGATTTGGCATGCATGGTATTTCATGTGGTTCTTTTACTGATATGGCATGGGTTTTTCCAGGTGTGACAATGTTTTGGGCCTAGCCTTTCCATTTCTGGATAGCCATGGTGTGATGGGGTTCTCATGTTTTGGTTGAGTTGGATTGCCGAATGGACTTGAAGTTGAGTGAGTTGGATCTTTGAATGTTAGAGCACATGAAGTAGTGGTTCCTAAACCAAAATGTGGATCAGGGTAAAGCCACTACCCTAGTAACCCCTAAGCCAGATTGTGGGTTGCAGTAAAGCCAGGATTGTGTTGCCTCAGTGGGCTTAGGAATCCTTGCTGGTGAATGGAAGGATATACGGTAAACCCAAGAGGTGGATTGCTCTCCGTTGGGCCTAGTAATCCTGGGTTGGGATATGTGGTAAAGCTTGTAGAGTGGGTCTCAGTTTAGGGCCTAGTGATCCGATGTGGATTGTGGTGAAGCCTGAGGGACTAGGAGGCATGAAAATTCTTCATGGTGTAGGTGGAGAAATTTGGTGGCCTCCATGCTTGTTTGGCCTAGCAATGAGGTGGAGATCATGGTAAATCTTGTTATTACATGTTGATTGCATGGGCCTAGTGATCCATGATGGATTATGGTAAAGCCTGGTTTCTATTAATGAGGGTGAGGTGGTTTAGCCTCGGGATGCCCTAGTTGGTTCTTTTGGTTTGAGTCCCATATTCATGCTTGGAATATGCCATGGGGGTGAATGGATGAAGAGAGATTTGGATCATCCATTCTATGGTCGGGTGGAATGTGGTAATCCCATCTCCGGTTTAGATTTTGCATCATCAATATGAGATCATTTCTCCTTATATTTCTATGAGTATTATACTGGTTTATATGTGGATCATATGGTTGTGATTTCCTTGGTATTTATGTTTCTATTATGTTGGTTATGTATGTGTTTTATGACAGTGACTATTTATGCCTCTCATCATGCTTTTACTTGTATATGAAAAACCAATGTATCTATGACCTAAAAGATGATAATGCAACATATGATATAAGGGAACAATGATTCATATCGATTCTCAGATAAGTATGAGACCCCTATGCTTAAATCTGTTTTTTACACCTGTAGATTACATATTTGTGATATGTTTGAAGAAATTCCTATCATGGCTTGTAGGGGTCTTTTTAAGGACTTGTTCAAGTATTTACATTTGCATCATTATTTCCTTGTTATCTCTTTGTACTGAAGATGTCATTCAATTCTGGGCAGCGACCTGGGCTCTAGTCCTAAAAAAGTTTCTCAAATCCTAGGGATGCTGGCACAACACTGGGAAAAATCATCCCTAGACATTGACATGCCTTGGCATGAGAGCGTCCAGAGCCTCCTCGACGTTGTCAGGTCCATATCATGGGAGCGTCTAGGGGTTAAGTGGTTTAAAACCTCAGTGGGACCCAGGGGCTAGCTACCTGAGTGGTTGGGATGGCTCATGGGAGTCCTATAGCTTAAATGGAAGGTTTGTATGTTGTGTTTCCATCGATTCCACTTCCTTAAGGTGAAATAGGAAGTTGAATCTAATCATAGTAGCCTCTCGTCACATGTTTAGCCTAGTTGGCTGATTACTTGGGTAGATGTGGGATGAGGGTGTTACAGGAAATGAAACTTTTTACGTTGATTCATTCCAAACTATGCAGAGATAACTAAAGGTTTTACTCGAATTTTGAAAAGAACATCCCTTCATTTGGGATGAAACTGTGCAAAAAAAAATTGATGCACTTAAAAACGTGTTGACTCACATACCTTTATAGCTTCCGCCTAATTATCACCAAGATTATTTTTTTTTATTTTGTTGCATCAGACGTTACCTTCGGTATGGTACTATTCCAAGAGGTTGAATTAAACAATTAACATGTTGTTTACTACTTGAGTAGGAATATTACCAATTCTGCAATAAAATATGCACTTGTGCAAAAATTGGCCCTGACAATTGTACAAGTTGTCCAGAGATTTCGCCATTATATTCCATTACACAAAAGAACAGTAGTTTCATATTGTAACCCCATGGTTTATATTCTTACCAAAAATTTCTTTAGGGGGAATATTCCAAATGGATTATTATCCTACAGGAATTTGACTTAGAATTTTTTAAATCCAAGTCAAAGAAATCACTAGGGTTTGCTGAGCTTATTTGTGACTTTCCCTATTCTTAGACAAAAACAATGGCAAGGGATTCTCTTCTTGATGAGTCTCTCTTTCTTATCAACACTAGATATGAGGTATAGAAATATCATTGTTTATCTCCAAAATCAAACTTTTCGGTCAGACTTATCTCAAACTGATCACTCTTGGGCATCTAGCGGTCATATGTCTAGGTTTTCCACTACTCAAAAAATCTGTGTTGGATGTTTCTATCCTTCTATGTTCAAATATTTCATTTTTGTGGTCCAGAAATGTCACAATTGTCAAATATATCATCGCAAAATGCACACACCTCCTGCTCCTCTTCACCCAATAATCCTTGTTAGCCCCTTTGTGAAACGGGGCATCGATTTCACTTCATGTAACCCTCACTCAGCTAAGGGGCATGGCTATATTATCCTAGTTGTAGATTATTTTATGAAATGAGTTGAGATGATGCCTACATTTAGGGATGATGATGGAACCTCATGAAAATCCCATTTGACTGTGGAAACCTAGTTTCAACAGTCACCCATTAACATCTATGGAAACCTAGTTTCAACAGTCACCCATTAACATCTTGGCTTATGTTGTCATAAAACCTACCCAATTCATTGATGAAGCAATTTATGAAGTATATCTGCAATGCCTATAAGGTGCACTCTATTCTGCTTAATGTTTTCCTTTAAAATCTCAATCTGCTAATCCCACAGAATCTGCTGAACTCCTTCCTGGGATCTGTAATTGCAAGCTTGAGGACGGTAAATCTGATCAATGCAAATGCATTGTATTATGGAATGTGCAAGAGATCCTAAGTGTGCTTGATTGGGTGCCCGGAACACTTAAATGACTGTCTAATTCCCTATGCCTACTGCTATGTCCAGAGTGCCTGGAAACTAGGTGCCATGGGTGCAAGCAGGGCCAGTTGAATGTGGAGGAGACTGATGAATCTGGAAGGAATATACTATCAGATGATGACATTAAGAAAGGAAAGAAGGCAGTGGATGAAATATTTGAGTATATTTCTAGTGGAGACATGAAAAGGGAGCATCCTTGCATTTGCATTCCACTTTCTCCATCAGGCTATGATTACTGGACAAAGCTGCTGAACAGATCTTTCAGAGCTACGGGAGAATCTGACAGTGATTACAACACTAGGTCTTTAATAGTGCCAAGGTTAACAGAGATATCACTCAACCTTGTACTGACTGGTTGGTTCAGAGTGGATGGCTTCTCCAGCTCTCTTGTGGCAAGAAGAGCAATTAAAGATTATGTAGTAGATAGTAAGGGAAGTGGGTATGCCGCTGGTGATTTTCTAACAAATGCTATGGCCCAAAACAACAACCAGTGCTGGGTGTTGAACTTTAGAGGTACTAATTTGGGCATTAGAACCTTGTCTTATATAGTAGGATATTTCAACCTCTTTTGCTCCATATTTTGGGTGCTCTTTGTTTCTATGCAACCTACAAACATTGGAAAATGGTACGATAAGCAGTCTGAATCACCTTCCAAATACAGTGTTATTGTTGCCATAATGGTAGGCATTGGTATTGCTTTGGGCATGGACTGCTTACATTTGCATTTGATAAGAGATTCCAGATCTAGTAGTGCATCCAAGGAGTCAACCGTTAAGGTTGATGAACCCAAAGAGCCAACATCTACTGCTTCCCAAGAAGCAACAACAGGTAAGGGTTTTCTTGCTCCAGTAATTAGTGTTTGGCATTGTGTTAAGGTTTGGTTTCAATGGATGCTCTAGTTTTTCCTTCCTCTCCTAGTTTTCCATCATCACATACTCCAGTTTTAGGGTTGTCTTAATGTTCGGTATTTTCCTGGCAGTTTGAGGACAACTTTACTGCGTCCAAAAGTTCGGGTTCGTGCGGTGATAGCCTTGGAATTGATATGCATTTTATGTGGTAGCTTGTTATTAGGAATTTTGGGCACAAAATATTTTGGTAGATGGGCGTATGGTGCATTACAAGTCCTTGTGTGGGTAAAGTGGGCCACTGGCAGCTATCTTTTAGGTGACTATTCACCAGAATATGATTCTCAATCTAAGGATGAGAATGGAATTCTGGTGTATTCCTCTGCATTCACTAATGATAATGGTATTCTTGTGTATTCATCTGCTTTCTGGCTCAATGCTCTTTTCGATACCAAAAATGGTCTACATAGTTGTAACAACAGAAGGGGTGGGTGGTTTCAAGTGGTTAGTCATTTGGATATATTCCTTGTCTCAAAGGAATTGCTCCTGGGAGACCACTTTCTTGACGTTTCCATTTTTCCCTCTTTGGGATCAGATCATTGGTTGTTCTGTCTTGACTTGGCACTTCTCTCCCCTCCCAAAAACCATCTGTTTCAGTTTGAATTTTTCTAGTTGTGTCACCTGGTGTTTGTGGAGAAATAAAAAGAGTGGTGGGAATCTCTAGAG
>APFE030928404.1:0-32188 GCA_000404065.3 Pinus taeda | reverse complement strand
TCAAGTTCGGATCGTTCTGGGGAATCAATCTATAGGCAATGGAGGCGTTCAATCAACATCTGTCCGCGCAGCCATTTGCAGCCAGATTTGTGGAGATGGTCATATGCCTAACCTTGTTCACTGCTATGGTCTCGGCGAAGCTACACACTCACATATTCCTTGTATGTCTTCCCACCTTCAATATTCTCCATGTAAACGTATATTATATTTTGGTAGAAAAGGGAGCTATATTGCTTTATTTGGGTGGTATTATTTGATTGCTTTATGGATGCACTTCATGGCCCGTTCTGTCAATAACATTGATACACACATAGTAAATTCTTTCACACTAATTTCTCTGGGAAATTATTTTTAGTAGTTGCCTCGGTTCATTGAATATGTGTCACATGCACTAGTCATGTCAACTTAAAGTAATGATGTTTGTGAACTAAATTCAGCTTCGATCTACACCTGTGAAAAGGTTATGTGGGACACACAATATCATCACTGTGAACGGACAGTTCCCGGGTCCTACGCTGCATGTTAGAAACGGAGACAAACTTAAAGTCAAAGTGCACAATCAGGCGCAATATAACGCTACCATTCATTGGTACGTCTCTAGCCCATCGAGTAGTACTGCATCATATTGATGTTAATGCATAACTTTAAAAGGAATAAATTGTTTATGATTGTATTTACAGGCACGGAGTGCGGCAATTTCGCACAGGATGGTCCGATGGACCTGAATTTATAACACAATGCCCCATTCGCCCAGGGCGAAGTTACACATATAAATTCACCATCACTGGTCAAGAAGGGACTCTATGGTGGCATGCACACAGTTCATGGCTTCGAGCTACTGTGTATGGAGCCTTGATCATCTTGCCAAGGCTGGACACCACTTATCCCTTTACCTTTACCAGGCCGCATCGCCAGATTCCCATTCTTCTAGGTATGCTGCCGCATTATTCAATGTTTTATGTTCTTCTGTTAGAAATATTAATTGTGCACCATTTCAATTTAAGTTGTAATGCGATTGAAATATTTGACCCTGTTTGCATTGACAGGAGAATGGTGGAATAGGAATCCCATGGACGTTGTGAATCAAGCAACCCAAACAGGAGCTGCCCCCAACGTTTCAGATGCATTTACTATAAATGGACAACCAGGCGACCTATACAAATGTTCTACTTCAGGTACATTAGACTGAATCTATTCAGATATTTCAGAACTTAGTAAGCTCGCAAATGATTGGTCGCTAATGGCAAACGATGGTTAACTTGCAGATACCTTTAGCGTGTCGATGAAAGGTGGGGAAACTAATCTTCTACGTGTTATCAACGCTGCACTCAATACTGACCTATTCTTCTCCATTGGTAGCCACACAATGACAGTTGTCGCTGTGGATGCCTTGTATACGAAACCTTTTCAGACGAATGTTCTGATGCTCGGCCCCGGCCAGACAACAGACATACTTCTCACTGCCAATCAGGGTACAGGTAGATACTACATGGCTGCTCGAGCATATTCCAGCGGGCAAGGAGTTCCCTTCGATAACACCACTACCACTGCCATTTTAGAATACGAGGGAAGCTCTAAGACTTCAACTCCAGTCATGCCTAATCTTCCATTCTATAACGACACCAACAGTGCTACTAGCTTCGCTAATGGTCTTAGAAGCTTGGGCTCACACGACCACCCAGTCTTCGTTCCTCAGAGTGTGGAGGAGGATCTGTTCTACACCATCGGTTTGGGGTTGATCAAATGTCCGGGGCAGTCTTGTGGAGGTCCCAACGGATCAAGATTTGCAGCAAGTATGAATAACATATCATTTGTTCCGCCAACCACTTCTTCCATCCTTCAAGCTCAGCATTTTGGCATGAAAGGAGTATTCTCCGCGGACTTCCCCGATAACCCTTCCGTGGGATTTGATTATACCGCACAGAACATCAGCAGAGACCTCTGGTCCCCTGTGAAAGCCACAAGAGTGAAAGTTCTTAAATATAACTCGACGGTGCAACTAATTCTTCAAGGAACCAATATATTTGCGGGTGAAAGCCATCCTATCCATCTCCATGGTTATGACTTCTACATCGTGGGAGCAGGCTTTGGCAATTATAACGCACAAACCGATCCTCACAAGTTCAACCTGGTGGATCCTCCTATGCGCAACACTGTGAACGTTCCAGTCAATGGCTGGGCTGCAATAAGATTCGTGGCTGACAATCCTGGTGAGCATTATTTAATTTGTTTCACAGCATTCCACTTTCCTTCTGTACTGGTGTCCTGAATATTGGATCCTACTTTGCGCATAGTGGTAATTATGGTGATCATTATTTATTGCAGGAGCTTGGGTGATGCACTGCCACTTGGACGTGCACATAACATGGGGATTGGCCATGGTGTTTGTGGTTAACAATGGACCTGACGCTCTTTTGAGTCTCCAGTCACCTCCCAGAGATCTTCCGCTATGCTGAGGAAAACTGTGATGCATAGCGATCCTCTATTGGTCCCACTTCATTCTTTTTCCTTCTCGTCACTTTGCTCCTTCCATCGTTTATGTCTATCTTGGGATCCCCACTTGTTATGACGTTCCGCGCCATTATTTGTATTCACATTCAGTGGCAATTCGTGGAAATTTTTATATCTAATGCAGTCACACGAGCATAATGTCGGGAAATGCTCCTTTCTTGTCACCAGTAAGTAAATGAGAATATTCTAATGTAGAAAAATAAATAAACATAATAAACAAAGCACAAAATCATGAGTTGAACGAGTTTCAGTGCAAGTAAATCATTCATTTTTATACAGTGGCCTTGGTATAAAAACGTCAATATTACTCATAACTAAATATTTATATGGAAAATTGTATAGACTCCATGGAGTTACCTCTGTTCATTGATGATTGATTTGAAAGCTGAATTAACAATTGTTCACACCCTCAGCCTAATGAGCCAACTTACACTCATATGAATATCAATTATTATTACCTATGAGCTTATTAAATTATTCTATCATACATTCGTGTTATTAACCTATGAGTAATACTGCCAATTAAACTATAGTTGAAGCTTGTGCAAAGAGTTTTGTGTGGAGAGATTTTTGCTTTCATAGTGTGGAGCATTCCGCACAACTTTTAATCAATTAATTAGCATACAAATAGAGGAAGAGACTATGCTACATTACAACTATAACTCTTGTTTAATATATTATATGGAAAGAACATATGTTGCATTTTTATAACAGGTAAATAATTCATTAAAAAATTAAAATATTTTAATAAAAGAAACTTATTATATGTTAGTAGTGTTTTTATATATATATTTTTGAATTAGAGCAAATTTTTTTTTGTATTAATGTGAAAAATATGTGTTTGGAGACACTCCCATATAACAGAGTTTAGAAAAACAAAATCTTTCTCCCATTAAACTACAAGAAGATATGAGAAAGGGAAGGGATAGCAATAATGGCCTATTCAGATTCTTCAGAAGGAAGAACATTTAAATCTATGACACACCCCATAGCTAGAGAAGAGGAGTATGCCGAGGAAGAATCTTTGTGATGGAACTAACCTGAAAAATATTGGAGATCCACTAATTATTGTTGAAGCGTTGTCGGCTTCTCTGCAATGGCCTACATTTTATCCTCCATTGAGTTGCCAATGCATCCATAATGGCCTGCATTTTTACTCTCTCTTTGATAAATAATTACATAGCCACAATTAACGAAGATGTAGTTTGATTATATTAGAGTTGAAGATGTAGAATGTCTTGTAGTTGAGAAAGGGCCTTTTCCCAATCTAATTTCTACATATTAAAGAAGGCAAAAAATAACTCTAAAACCAATTGCACTATAAGCAACCATGTTATCACGCCAATTGGGACTACGCCACAAAGGTGGCCTAGAAAGGACCCTTAATGCACCACTAAATCCACTCAAGGGGGGAGTGAAGCGAAAACTAAGGAGACAAAATAAACCCCAACACCAAGATAACAATTGATAGACCACAATACACATGTTAAGCACCAATGATGCTATAAGCCACTCCACTTCCACAACCCCTCTCAAAGTTCCATATAAATCCCCGACTATTACTATCTCATGAAGACCAATTGTTGAAGCTTTTATAGAACCATGAAACTGAGTGGGAGGGGATGGGGAGAAACCAACAAAAAGTAAACCCAGGTGTTGGGACAACATTTTATTATCAAAAGGGTCAAATTCCAAATCCTTGGAGAACATTAATCATACCAAAAGACAAATTTCCTCGGAAGGCCGAGATTGATGGGGGTTCCCTGAAAACACCCACGAGGACATCACCTCGACCCTTGACTTCAACCCTGGCCCCAAAGGGGCACACAACATCCCCATAAGGAGAATAGGGTACACAATGAATATTTTCCCAAGGAAACCAACTTCAACAGTAGATCCCCCAACTTCCTCATAGAGCCAAATTAAGAAAAGTAATCATACCTTAAAGTGGATATTTACTTATAGGTTGACTTGATATATCCCACACGGAGCTCTAGAGCCAAGAAATCCCTCAAATTTCAAATCGTTTCTCCCCCCATTGTGCAGAATGGAGTTGGGATTTCATTTCCTACATTTCCACTATTATGGAGCATTTTTTTTGTAGATCTAATTAATGCGAGAAGTATGGTGGTAGGCTATATCCCCTCCTACCGTGGGAACCAAATCGCCAATGATTGCAAAATGAATGCCACACTAACCTTCCCATTTAGAGAAATGAATCTCACCATCTTGGTTCTAAATTTGTGTTGTCTTGGAATTGCAACACGTGGAGGGGGAAAGTCCTCAGATCACAATATTTTCCCGACCATGTCTTGGAACTGCAACACGTGCAGGGGGAAAGTCCTCGGATCACAATATTTTCCCGACCATGTCTTGGAATTGCAACACGTGCAGGGGGAAGTCCCCATATCACATTATTTTCCTGACCATTTACAACCTATGATCCATTTCCTTTTGAAGAATGGGTGTGGATATATTGGTCCCCACCCAAGCCCTCAGTGAGCCATTGAAATTTCATGGGATAGGAGAAATAAAAGTTGATCATTAACTATTAATGACCCCATATAGCTTAACTTCTTAGTTTTCATTGTGTATGTTTTGATGTTGTTATCCTTAAAACATGATAATATTGATATTTAGAGAATTGAGAAAGAATACTTATAATCCTCCCAATAATTATATTAATTATATTAATTAGAGTCCCCTATGATTAAAAATTAAAACATTGGATATAATCGCTTTCCTGAACCAATGAGGGACCTTGAAATAATGCATACCCTTCCACTTGGTGGTTAGAAGCTGTCTTCAAACTCCAAGCAAAAGTTGTTTGGATTTTTCTTACGAAGTTGAAGATAATCCCACATCTCCCATCTAGTGTTTTTTATAATATACAAACATATATATTATATTAATATAATATATATAATATATATATATATAGTATTATATTATAATATATATATATATATATATATATATATATATATATTTTTATATATATATATATTAATATATAGTATATATATATATAATATATATATTGTTTGCAAATTTCGGCTTTCCTCTTTCCGTTTATAGAAAATAAGAATTGTTGCTATTTTATCGACCAATAAAAAAATGAAATTTCCTTAGTATAATATACAAACATATATTATATAATCGTTGATCCTTAAAACATGATAATATCAATATTTAAAGAATTGAGAAAAAATACTTATAATCTTCCCCATAATTATATTAATTGGAGTCCCTTATGATTATAAATTAAAATATTGTATATAATTGCTTCCCTGAGCCAACGAGGGACCTTGAAATAATGCATACCCTTCCACTTCATTGTTAGAAGTTGTCTCCAAACTCCAAGCAAAAGTTGATTGGATTTGTCCTATGAAGTTGAAGATAATCCCACATCTCCCCTCTAGTGTTTTTATACACATTTAGATTTAGTAAATGTATTGATTTGTTGAATAATTTGATATATATGAGATAGGTTGAACCTTATGTACATAAAAATCTCAAATAATAAAATATTAAACAACTATATGTACATAAAAATCTTAAATGATAAACTATTAAACAAAACTATAGACTTCTTGCTCATCTTTGTTGATAAATATTAAGAATTGTTGTTTTATGATTTGTTTAAAAACCAATGATGTTGTTGTATTACTATAATATACAAATATTTAAGGATATATTGATTTATATCGCTAGACTATTTATTAATTTAACATTATTAGAAAATAATAATAGTATTAAAATTAAAATTTTTATATCATATATTCCCATTTATAAAAAAAATTTAAAAGTAATTTGACAATATATAATTTACTTTATCTAATTGTAATTTTTTAATACAATAAAAATAATATTACCAAATTTTAATATTTTTGTTTACCATTTAAAAAAAAAAAAAAAATACACTCTATCATTGTTTTGTTTATTAATTTAAGTAAAACTATCAAAAAAAATTATGCATTAAGGAAATATTAATAGAATATATGATTTTTTTCTTGAAGTAAAATAACCATAATGCAAATCATACCAAACATAATTTTTTTTTGATATTTATGCAGTAAGGTGTTTCCCTCTGAGAATAACTCCCCTCCAATGTCACTTATCCCTTTATGTGCCTTTGATGTAGGTGTTAGCCGATAGAAATTGCCTCTGCCATAAGATTAAAAGCTGTTATCCACTGGCATTATTCAGTTAGGATTCTCTAACAACATTTTATTAAGGCGTCCATAACTCGACGTTCCTCTAAATCCAGGCACTGAAGGCAACTCTTTTGCAGGTTCTTCCGAGCTAGGAATTACAGGTTTCTCTGGTCATTTGAGAAAGATGAACTTCATGGGATCCTGGGAAGGGATTTCTTGTAGGGGTCTTGACTCACTCTCTACTGCAGATGGGGGTTTTCCGCTTCCTGGCCCGCGGCCTACCCTGGATGCAGGGGAAATTTCAACTACCCACGCTTTGAAAGTATTATATGTGACACTTTCTGAAGCAAAGGAGGATCCATCGCCTGAGGTCTGGAGTGGGATACCTATCCTCGGCCTATCCCTTGGCTTACAGGAGTGGGAACCTAAAAGGCATAGAGGAGATGTTTTATTGGATAGTCTGCCATTGGCTGAGAGTGAGGGAACCTATATTCACAAAATGTCAACAACATATGATGATTTGGGTCTATTCCCATCCATGCTCCAACTTCAACAAATGGTGAAGATGTAACTGCTCAAAATCTACCTCATTGATTGTCAGACTCTTTCCATATCAAGGAGTATGAGGCAATGCTAATTCGAGCCCTGGTGAAATCAGCTGAAGAGTTTGAACTTGACAAGGTATCTAAAAGTGCATATATTCCTCCCACTATGCATGACTCTCTTTATTCTGCAGAACCATATGCACTAGAAGATGATGGAAATACCTTGCAACCTCTGTCATCCATGCTTCAACTCAATGAAAGTGATGAATCATATCATGCACCATTTTCCCTCTTAACTTCTTATGATGAGTGACCTTACAAAAAGTCTATTACATACGATGCTCCTGTAGCTCCTGATGTAAGTTCTAGACTTCAACGGGTCTTCCTCCCAAGGGCACTGATTTCTACAAATGATAGTCTGATCATTTGAGAAATATGGACTTCATGGGAGCCTGGGAAGGGATTTCTTGCAAGGGTTTTGACTCAGTCTCTTACGCAAATGGGGGTTTTTTGCTTCCTCGCCCGCGGACTGCCCCAGAAGTAGGGGAAAGTTCAGCTATCCATGCTTTGAAAGTATTTTATGCGGCACTTTCTGAAGCAAAGGAGGAGCCATCACCTGACGTATTGAGTGGGATACCTATCCTTGACCTCTCCCTTGGCTTACAGGAGTGGAAACTTGGAAGGCATAGAGGAGATGTTTTATTGGATAGTATGCCATTAGATGATAGTGAGGGAACCTCTATTCAACAAATGTCAACAACATATGATGATTTGGGTCTATTCCCATCCATGCTCCAACTTCGACAAATGGTGAAGATGCATCTGCTCAAAATCTATCTAATTTATTGTCAGACACTTGCTATCTCAAGGAGTATGAGGCAATGTTGATTCGAGCCTTGGTGAAATCAGCTGAAGAGCTTGAAACTGACAAGGTATCTAAAAGTGTATTTGTTCCTCCCACTGTGCATGGCTTTCTTAATTCTGCAGAACCATATGCATTGGAAGATTATGAAAATTCCTTGCAACCTTTGTCACCCATGCTTCAAATCAATGAGAGTGATGAATCATATCATGCACCATTTTCCCGCTTAACTTCGTATGAGCAACGATCTTACAATAAATCTATTACATACGATGCTCATTTAGCCACTGATGTAAGTTTTAGACTTTAATGAGTCTTCATCCCAAGGGCACATATTTCTGAGAATGATAGTCTAAATGAAGGGACTTCGGATTTTCCAAACTCAAGCCCACTATTACAGAGTATGTCCAAGCTTCTAGAGTCAATGTCACTAGTAGCTGAAAATGGAAATTTAGTTACCTTTCAATCTCATCAAAAGGGGAGCCATGCAGAAAATCCTAAGGAGAGTGCTAAAGGATTTAAAATACTTCTGAAATTTGCTAGCAAAATTCATGGTACTTCGGCAACAACTGATAATTATGAAGATGTAGATCATTTAAGCGAAGGAGAGGGCAGGATTCCTGAAGATTAAGGTGGTAATACTGATGTAACTACAGATGTTGGTGTTACAAATACTCATCTATCAAGGATAACAAGTGGTGCAACACTTTATAGTGGAGCTAATCAAGGTAGATTTTTGCTTAGATTTCTATTAAGCTCTTCGTATGCTTCATGATTTCTCCATATTTCTTGTGCGAATAACATGTTTAAGAAACTTGGTGAATTTTTGGCACTTGAATGTTGCAGTAACTTCTCTTAGAAGCTTTATTTCTCAGAATGATGCTAATTCTATGATAAACACCCATAAAGGTAAAACGGGCCCTCAATCATATTAAAATAATTGCCTAAATTTGAATGTATCATAGCTGCAGTTTCTTTTGGCACATATTTGGTATGTTTTAGAAAATTCATTAATTTGTCGATCTTGTGTTAACCTCATAGCATCATGCTCTTTCTTTTCACTTTCTAAATTATGGAGAAATGGCAGTGAAACAAAGTCAAGATGAGGTTTGTATATGCATTTGAAATTCATATAATGATGATAGTGGATTCAACTGGATAAATTATATCTGCCATCTCCTGACGGTTGAACCACTCAAAGAAAGCATCAGAGAAAGAAACCTGTGGCTGACCAGCATGTCAGGCCATAAGGTCAACCCATCTCTGCATCCGTGGTTCAGTCGGTGGCGGCAAACCAAGTGAGATGTACTGCGGCTACATCAGTGGGATCTTCTCCAAGGCAAAAGCGGTCAAAATGGAACCGTAGCCAAAGTTCTTAGATCGTCCGTTTTTCTCCTTGGTAAGTTGTTATTTTATTATTGGAAGTACTGCATCACACCAGTTGAACACCTTCGGTTCAAGGCATTTTAAGGCATACTGCATATAGGACCCGTTGGCCAAGTGAAGAGCCGCACTACCAGCCAGTCTAGCAAAGGTGAACAAGATGGTCCTCAAGGACCGGTCAGTGACATCTCAGATTTTGATCTTGCCATCCCTGCTCGGCTGAGATCCTTCTCTACAGTATCAACGAATATAATCCCTCACGGATTCGCCCCCACGGGCAGAACCTGATAGTGAGAGAGGGGCACCACGCCTCGATAAGCCGGTCAAAAAGTAGATGTCCACGATAGTCAAGGGGATGGATTTGCCTCTAATTTGGAACACCTGGTTGGTAGGATCCCATGCATTGATGAAATATTGCAACAAGTTGATTTGTTGCCTCATACTAGAGACGCGGAAGAAATTGAGCAAACCACAGTTCCACAATGCAGTTACCGTACTTGGATCATGTAAAGCAACCATGTCCTCTTCTTCATGCTCGCGTTCTCGCCATGTAACCACAATTTTTCTCTGATGAATCTCTGAAAGCAAACAAGAGAAGAGTCAGGATCCTGATTTGGCAAAAAGCAGGCAAAATTTCCATGAAAAAACAGTGCACAAGTTTCTCTCCTTGCGACCATCGCACCCCATCTGTGTATTGGGAGCTATGCATATTGACTAGCCAGAGGCCAACCTAGTATGCATTGCACCTTTGGATGTACACAGGGTGCGATGGGGGAAGAACGAATTGTTCAAACCCCAGAGGCTCAGAAAAGCATGGAAACACGCTCAGAATTCAAAAAGGAAAGAATGAAACTAAAGAGCACAGGTTTAGCTCCTACCTGGTCCAGACGGCACCAAGAATCATCCACAGAATCTCCCAGAATCAGCTAGTGAAAATGAGGGGTAAAAACTACTTTTAAATTACTTTTCACGTAATTCAAGTAGGGTATTAGTGTTTTAACTCATTTTTCATTTCTAATCTGTTGGATGGAGTAATTGAACAGGTAGTACGATCGTCAAAAGAACATAGTGTTAACGGTGGGTCGAATATCAATGACCATTATTACGAGCAGTTTTTTATGCGAAGTTCAAGCTCCTTAAAAATTAAACCTAAGCAATGAGCAAATGCTCCCCCAGAGTTTAAGCTCATTAAAAAATGAACCAACCTCCAGTAAATAACCATTGCGAATGCATTATCATCAGCTTGTGAGCCCTGGTCGTGTTCTTACCATCACCTCCACTCTGTTTAACCGATCATACGCCTCCATTTGATTGTTTACCCTTTTGAGGAACAATTGCGAAGGGTGATTCTATGAGCCATCCTTGTGACACTACCGTGATTGGAAAATTCCAAACCCTACCTGGAATCAGCAGCCACCCTAAAATATCACTCGTAATGAGTCTCCTTTAAGCTCTTTTCAATTGACTCGTAAAATATGAAAAGATTGCCAAACAATTGGCCTCTCCAGCTCCTTAAAGCTACCGAGAGTGCTATCCCTCCTCTAGATTTTAATCTTTTTGGACCTGAGGGATTATTACACAAAAAGATCGAGCGCTTGTCTTGTTCGGCTTGTTAAAACTATCGAAAATTCATCCCTTTTGTATTATTTTATACTTTTTCGGACTTAAGGGATCATATGATGAAAAAGGAGTACTGGAGTTTCCTTTCTATCCCTTTTCAGACTCTCTAAAATTGAAAAAGGACCGAGTTGTCTTTGTCATTAAACTCATTAAAACCATTAGCAACAAACTTGTCCATAGAGACAAGAACGAGTTTCACTATCACTAGCCTTGTTAAAACATAGCGACGAGTTTGCCCAAAGGGAAAATTATAGAACAAGCATATGTTATCCTCCTCAAGCTTGAAAAAAATAAATAGGTATTCGTCAACAATGACTTGGGAAAATTGGGAAGAAAACTTGAAGAAACTTTATTGGTAGCGAGTCGCTCTTGAACATGACACTTTCACTCCATCACCATGATTGAGTCGGGTTGGGTTATTCCGTTCACTGGTCATACTACCATTGGTCCATCGTACTATCCATATTTGGGGTTAACGCTACTAATCCATTTCATTGTCACCGAAATGTTCAAGAGAAGTCGATCAGAGAATTCACTAACCCAGCCTGTGTCTCACCCGCTGCAATACCTTCACGCTTCATTCTTTCATGACCGCCACCCTGAACCCTGTATCACCAAATCGTTTTCACCTCCACAAAATCATTTTCTCCGTTCCGTGTCGTAGATGTGGGATTCATTTAGGCCCTCCTACGACGGGTTAGTTCTTGTCGATGACAGCTCATTATCCAAGAAGTAAACCTAGGAACAACCCTTTCAGTACTTTGAAGTTTGCATGCCTCAATGGCAAGTTTCTCACTTCCGGCGACAGGTTTACATCAGTGGCCTTCGACCAAAAGATTTTGCGTGGCGTTCGATGCCAAGTCCCATTTTTAGAACTCGCGAATTGTATTGTAGTACCTTGAGGGTCATCATCATTATCGGTGATTCCTCTCACGCCTGTTAACAACTTACATCATTGGCTGGTAATTAGGCGATGTCTTTCCATGTTCGACTCTAGAACATTTTTCACATGGATCGACTTGTACTTTGGGCGAAGATTGGACGAGTTTGAAGACCTCGGATCTAGTTTCATCCATCAAGGCTGCGATATATTCAGCAAAATAAAGACATAAAATGTACATCGTTGCTGCACAGATGATCACTCGAATCAAAGGATGATGGCTCTATCAGAATCATCAGTTTGCCATATAGACGGTTGTTTGTCTTACGTACATGAAAATGAGTTTATAAAGCTGAGCATGGGAATGCCCGCCTCGGCTAGATCATGAAAATGTTATGAAGATAATGTATTGTATTGTATCTTATTACAGGTTGCCTTCTAGTTCGAAAAACCTCGGATCCTCATGATAAAGCATTTCACCAGACATCAAAAGATTTTCGACTTCATGCTTTAGGGGGAAACTGTTATAGAAATATTTGGGCACTGCAACCCCAATCACATATGTCCATAAACCAAGGGCTTCTAAGTCCCTAAAAGTGTTGTTTCATGCCCTAAAGGAACAAGGTCAGCTTATTACATCATCTCCCAGAAGTTCTCCATAGAAAACTACTCAAAACTGGTCAAAACTGGACCGTACAGATTGCCCAGTGCTAAGGGTGCGATGCATCTCACCTGCTCAATGCAAAAAGTGCGATGCATACTAGAAACCCCTTCTTTAGGGTGTGATGGGCGAGAGTAGACAAATGGCAGAGACAGTTTGCAAGGTGGATAATCATGGAATCTTCCATAAACTTCTCCTGTGACACTTGCCTCTCTGAATTCACCCAGGGATGAGTAAGAGATCATCAATATCCAAGTGGAATCAACGACTATCAGAGAGAAGACACTAATCAAAATCCTAGAAGCTGACTCACCCCCTGAAATCATCTATATATGGATCCCTCATCCCAGAGATCATAGGGCTGGAATCTTGTATCTTGTAAGGAAGTGTTGTTAGTTTCCTTGTGGAAAATCATAGTGTTGGGTGATCTAGACTTTTCATGAGGTGAAAAAGGGCTTTCATGCCGGGAGGATGATGTTGGGTCAGATCTATTGGTTGTAATCCTCTCTTCTAATCTTTACATCAATAAATCTATTCAAGTTTTCCTCCACATTCTTGTATGTTTGGTGATATATGCATTTTTGTGGTCAATATATATCTGGTCCTATATTGTTTATGATTGTAGATCTCTGCACTTTGAGGTTTTTATGCTGCTTTGACTTTACAGGTACTCTTTGAAGCGGAGTGGTCAAGGAAAGAGCGACAAAGATCTGTTAGAGAGGGGAAGGAACAAGCAAGGAACCAAGCGAAAGATTGAGGTTGGTATTCTTTGTTTCCTCTGCTATCTACTTCTCGTAAAGGAAAACAAAAGTAACTTTAATTTGTTTGTTTCTAAGATAGCTACCAGTCTTAGTGGGACTAGCAGATCTGCATAGACACTAGATTTCCCGATAACACTTAAGTGACATTACACATGTAGTGGGAGTACTCAATAGGTATATGTCAAAACCATGGAAGGAGCAATGGACAATAGTAAATAAGGTTTTCATGTATCTATGTGGCACTATTGATTAAGGATTTTTCTACTAAGGAAGACTAGGACTAGACAGAGTGTTGGGCATGCATGGCTTTGTTGATGCAGACCAGGTTAGAGATCTAGATCGTAGAAGATCTACAAGTGGATCTTTCAACCATAAAAGATAAATACATGGCAACCACTCATGCAAGTGAGGAAGTAGTTTGGTTATAGATATTGTGTTAAGGTATAGGGTTAGTACAACAAGCGATAAGGATAGATTGTGATAGCAAAAGTGTAGTTTCCGTAGTGAAGAACGCTACTTATCATTCAAAGAAAAATCATATTGATGTTCATTATCACTTTGTGAGGGATACGATTGAAGAGAAGAAAGTGTTGTTGGTAACGATGGAAATTTTGAAGAATGTTGTAGATGGATTAACAAAATTCGTGAGTGCTAAAAATTCTTTGCTATAGACAAACAATAGGTGTCGCTGCTCTGAATTTTTCACTATGTAGTCCTATGCCCCCTGTATGAAAATGAAGCAACATATGTGAGAATGTTGTGTATGTGTTACATTGTTTGCATGAATTATTTGCACGAGGAACAAAAGGGGGTCTGAGGGGGTTAGGAAGCCCCTACATAGGATTTAGGGCAGCACCCTAAGAAATTTTTTGGGTCATTTTTTGCATCCATTTTGGCAATGTTTTGGACAAAGATTTTGCTAAAAGTGGTTATGTGGCGCATGATGGTTTCTCCCATGGTTTTTTTAGTTTTGGTTATGGATTTGTGGTTCAATTTGTGGTTCATATGCCGCAATATGTATATTATATTGTAATACTCTACAAAACTTATATAATGAAAAAATATTAATAGTTTTCCCAGGTTTTGATTTTCAATATAAAATCTTTGTGTAAATTTGTGTGTTTTCCATTGTATATTTTCTTGTTTAATGAAGAATCTATTTGCAAAAATTAATTGTATAGGGTCAAAACCTACACTCCTATGGGCGAATTTCCTAGGAGGTATAAGGTTAACTGAAAAGACTACGTTCAAAGAAATTTATTTCTTCCTGATCTCATCTAGACAACATATAATGTATTGAAAAACTTGGAGTGAAGAAGAATTACATGGGGGGTGAGGGAAAAACGTGGTTGTGTTTTCTTTTCCTTCATATCCCACCCATAAGAGGATCTTGAGTATTAAGAGACCTAATTTACAAACTAGATGGACTGTGAGAGAGGAATGCGTGTTATCCATTGCAATAATGTAAATAAGAATTGTTGAACTGAGAGAGCTAAAAGATCCACATCCACCTATTAATGCATTGTGACCCATCCCTGATCAGTAAGAAATGATGAAAATGATGTAAAATTATTCCACATATCGAAGTCTTGGAACTGATACTCACCACTTGATGTCTATAGAATGAAAAATTGATTAGGTAAGGTTGTATGACATGATCGATCAGTGACTTGATATCCACATCAGAGTCATTTCCAAATCATTTTATACGATTTTCGATCATTCTCATGTTGCAAAGGAATAAAATATTTTTTGTTCAGTTGACCTAGTGGTGGCTCACGAGACTATCCTTTGCTCTTTGCATGTAAATGCTTAGATTGTTAAGGGGGCATACTGTCACGTCCCACTGACATGTAGCTTGGTGGAATGGTAGAAGCTTGCCCACCACCACCTCGCTTCTCGATCACCCCATCTAGAAAACATTTAAACAAAGTATTAAAAAAAAAAGTAATATATTATTTTAAATTGATATATTATCTTTACAAAGATTATGTCTCTCTCTCTCTCTCTATATATAAAGAGTTTATAACATCTATCTCACCATTTAGAAAATATTATGATGTACATTTTATTATGTCATTTCTTGTTATTATTTATTAATACAAAAATGTCAATGATGAATAACATGATTCCCCATAAATATATATGGAGATAACTTTATCAAAGTTTTGAATTATCTAAAGGTTTTATCTTAATACTTTTTTGGTTTCCCAATATCTCATAAATTTAGATTAAAAATAAATTTATATACTTTTTTAAATCAATTTTACAAAATTTGCAACTATTGATTATTAGATTGGCATTTTCATCTTGTTTATTCGATTGGAAAATATGAAAGAAATTTGAATAGGAAAAATATAAATGCAAACTTTTAATTCTCTTGATCACATGACATAGTTTATTGTCTCGGGGAAGATAATTAGCAACAATATATTGAATGATCAACTCACAGTCTCCCAACACCAATAAGGGCATGATATGATTGGTCTTTCTAAGAAAAGTCCTTATAAGAGAGCATATGATTATGCTAGATTATTAGACAGTGAGCCCATACCAAAAGTATATTCAAATTCTTTATTTCCTCTATGGCAAAGGATCACCCCTCGTCTCCTACCACCTTTGGATTACTTTTAGAAGCTCCATCAAAGCAAAGGATATGTGAAGATTGTGAATTAATCTAGTTTGAAAATTCATCTTTTGATAGGTGCAGTTTCTATGATTTATAAGAGGGAACATGAAAGGAAGATGGAGGAAGGGAAAGATCAAGAAAATTTTCTTTGCACCATCCAAATTAATGCTTATCTAATGAATTGGATTAAGGTCATGGTTGATATTTCTGAGACCAGAATTACTTGAAAAGAGATAGGGAATTGATGGCTAGACTATGTGGAGAGAATTTATAATCTTGAAAGATACTTTTATCTCTAGCTGTCTATGCTTTCCACCAAATATATTTAGGGAAAGAAACTCAAATATGCTTGAAGACATTTTTGACTTTCATTGATCCTAAATAATGATGATCCCAAGAGGTGAATTAACCACTTATTTTGGATATCCAATTTAGTCTATCCTCCATAGGATGCAAATTATGTTTCCATACCAAATAAATGAAAACAAATTCCAAGACCAATGAGAGATAAACTCTTCTTGAGAAGAAAAAAGAGGGCACCCGAGAAGGACCAATTATTCCCCTATTTTCCAGATTTCCAACATTGATATCCTAATGAAATAAATTCCATAAAACATATTAATTTTAGGGTGACTATTTTGAGTCAAAATATTTTCCCACATGAGATTTTGGAGGGATTCATTTTGGGAAAAATAGTTGCAGATATCTTTCTTTGGTAGAAATTTCAAAGGCTTGCAAATATATTAATTTTAGGGTGACTATTTTGAGTCCAAATATTTTTCCACGTGAGATTTAGGAGGGATTCATTTTGGGAATATTAGTTGGAGACATCCTAATTTGGGAGAAATTTCAGAAGCTTGCCATCCTCTTGTGCCTTCATCCACATTTTGCCCAAGAGAAAAATGAGAAACCCTGTTCTCTAGCAAGCAAGCTAATTTTTTCAAGGGAAATGGTACAATTAGAGTACCCCATCCTTTCCACCTACCTTTGGGTGTCCAACAAGAGATGTTTGGAAGTGAATCTTTATCTTGGGAGGACAACCAATCTTGAAGAGAGCTAGATTCTAGATTTTATTCTAGTGGAGGGCTATTGAGGATCCCATTGCTCTAGATACTTATCTTCATCCCATTACTTGGAATCCAAGTTAGATGCTCCTTAATGATTAATATGGTTGAAGACAAAATATTATAAATGGGGGAACCTCCCTAATCCCAAATGGGATAACCCAATCCCCATAAAAGTATTTAAATTTAAGAAACTTCTTCCACTAATCATCAAAATGAGATATTAACCTACAAACCAAATTTTCCCCAATCACTCTGTTCACTAGTGATGGATATGTAATACCTAATCCACCACACAATTTGGGAGTGTTAATAATGAGCCATTTGACTAGATGAAATTTTTTGATGTTAGATTTTCCTCCTTGCCATAGAAATTTGCGGATATTTTCGAACATTAGATTTTGAATTCCAAATGGAGCTCAAAAGGATGAGAATTGAAACATGGGAAGTGCTAACAAAACAACCTAAATAAGAACCACACATTTAGCTGGATTAAGCCAATGAGCTCTCCATTGGTCAAAATTATACTTGAATTTGAAATAATTGGAGCCCAAGTTTTAGAAGTGGGAATTTAGGCCTATAATAATACTTAAATACTTCAACTCCTACCAAGTGTTTTCTATTGAAAATCCCAACATAGTTTTTATTTGGGTGAAGAGGGATTTGTTGGAATTCCATGACTATGTTTGAATTTTACCTTTATTAATATGTGCTCTATATACTTTAATAACTTTATTCAGAACTAGAAGAAACCTAGAAGCTAAAACAACTAAGTCACCCCCAAATAGTAACGTGTCATCAACAAATTGAGCATTATTTAGACTTTTAATACTTGGACCAAGGCAGATACCTATAATATTTTCTCTTCACAATTCAAGGCCTAACCTTCTACTCAAGGAATTTTCCATTATGATAAATAAAAATGGGAAAGAGGATAGCCTTGTCTCAGATCCCTTGAAGCTCTAAAAATTTACGGGTCTCCCACTGACCAAAGAAGAGATCCAATGGTTTGAAATGAAATTTTTTAACTACTGTAACACCTATTCCTCAAACCCAAATTTTCTCATAAATTCAAAGAGAAGCTTATATCAAACTCAATCAAAAGAATTAGCCGTGTCTAATTTAATAATCATCCCATTTTCACGTCAAGCTTTACTTGAATGGATCACTTCTTGGACAAGGACTATGTTCTCCACAATTTGTCTGTTGCCTACAAATCCTCCCTAGTTTTCTAATATCAAATTTGATAAGAGAGGCTTGATTCACAATGTTAGAATTTTAGAAATTAACTTGTAGGTAAAAATTTCAAAGGGAGATAGGTATAAAACAAGAGGAGGAGGAAGGGTTGACTTGTTTTGGGACAAAAGTGGGAAAGGATGAGTTGACACCCTCTTCAATACACTTATCCTTGCTTGATGGAATAATAAATCATTATGCAAAGATCAGATTTAATGATATCTCAACGTTGTTGATAAATATGTGTTGAGAATCAATTGATACCTAGAGGTTTATCTGGGTAGAAATAAAGAAAGACATTCCATACCTCCTCTTATGTAATAGAGAGTAGTAAAGCCTCATTATCCTCTTTGAAAACTAGATGAGGAATATTCTCCAACATATCTCACATAACACTATCCTCCTAGCTACCTAGTTATTCATAGAGAGAATGAAAGGGATGAATGATCTCCTCTTTGATTTGTGAGAAATATCCCATCCACAAATATTGAATTTATATTATTTTTCAAGGTTCTTGTTGTGGGATGATAATGATATTTTTTTTTTCTTTGTATTTTTATCTCCTACTTGAAGCCACAAGATATGGGATTTGAGTCACCATTCTTCCTCTTCTTCTCTAATAGCCTTGTGATATTTATCAAAGTTGGTTTTTCCTCCACCAGGAGCTCCTTGTAAATGGGGAGTTGCTCCACTTGTTGTTGTGTTGAGATCTTGAATTTTTATATTTGAAGCCTTTTGCTTGGCCCATTGTTTTAAAATCACTTTTAGATATTTAATTTTTTGTTCCCAAATAAAAATTGGATAACCTAGTTTATCCATTTCCCTCGAGATTTTCAAACAAGTTCCCAAAATCTAGGCTTATGCAACCACAATGGATTAAATATGACAGATAAAGGGCCATAATCCAATATAGTCTGAATTTCTAAAGAAATATGACAGTGACTAAAACCACTCCAAGACAATATTTTAGAGTAAACAAGAATATTTTGATTTAAGGAAGACATGGCTACAGGAAAGTGATACATTCTTGTAGCTATGTGACTTAGACATATCCTTTTATTACTCCACATATATTTGTTTTCTTGGGTCTTGATATCTACCAAGCCTCATTTAATGATAAGGTCTTACATCTGCTCTTGAAAAGGGTATCTAACTAGGGATCTTCCTTTCTTTCCCACAGATGGAGAGTAGTGTTAAAGTTGTCTCCAAAAATACAGTGTTGGCACCAATCAAATACCATTATCATTTGCAGGGAAGATCAACGTTTTATTTTTTCTTGATAATGGAGTAGCATATAAATATTGAAGAAACAACATATCTTTTGAGAATGTAAATTCAAAAGTCGAACCATGAGCTAGTGAATAGTGGATTGAAAAGAGAGCAAATGAAAGTTAAGAGAAGACCACACTATGCACAAACCTCTTGAAGCTCCATGAGAATTTACTATTTGAAGTTCACGCCCTTTCGATAAATTTGAACATTTTCAGATAACATCATGTTCCCCCAATTTAGTCTCTTGGAGAAGGAGGACCAAGGGTTTTTATTTTATAGCCAAGCTCTTAAGTTCAACCATTCTTTTTTTTGACCCTAATTATTTGTAGTTCTAGGAGTGGACTTTCATCATTTACTTGTGGATTTAGAGCCCCCTTGAAGAGGGGCATGACCAATTCCTTTTCTGGTTTGCTTGAGAAGGGGAAGAGAGAGAAAGAGGGAGAGGACGAGGAAGGGAGAGAGAGTGAGAGATATATATAGATATGGAGAGAGAAAGGGAGTGAAAAGGGAGAGATGGAGAGAAAGCGAGGGAGAGAGGAGAGAGAGGGAGGGAGAGAAGGGAAGAGAGAGAGGGAGAGAGTGAGGGAGATAGCGATAGAGTTGGAGGGGAGAGAGAGAGAGAGTGATGGGGGGAGAAACAGGGGGAGGTGGGAGATGAGAGAGAGAGAGGAAGGAAGAGAGAGAGGACTCGTGAGAGAAAAGGATTGAGGGAGGGAGAGATATGGATTTGGAGGGGGAGAGTGAGAGAGGGAAGAACAAAGACACGGAGAGATAGAGTTGGAGAGAGAGAGGTAGTGACAAGGAAGAGATGGAGAGAGAGTGAGTGAGAGAGGAGAGGAGGGAAGAGAGAGAGGAGAGGAGGGAGAGGGGGAGAGAGGGTGAGACACATAGATAAAGGGGGAGAGAGGGGGAGAGAGAGCGAGACACATAGATGAAGGGGGAGAGAAGGGGAGAGAGAGAAGGAGATAGAGAGGGATATAATGATTAAAACAAACATAGATCCATCTTAACCCGAGATCTATCAAGCGCTGAGAGGGATCAAATCTCTTGAGGTGCAAACTTCTTTTTTGAGGGGAAAACTTGAGGAAAGGTTTGCACCTAGAGAGATTTGATCCTTCTAGAGTTAAGATAAATCTATATTAGTCATATAAAATTTACTAAATACTTCCAAGTTAAATACAATTTATTAAGTACTTTTAAATTCATTTATAGTAAAAAATATACCTTATATTAGCTTCTCATTTTAATTAAATAAAAACCATACATCATTTTTTTAATTTTGTGGAAAAACCCGTGAACAGTGTTGAAACCATTTCAAAACTGTTCACAGGTTTTTCCACAAAATTAAAAAATTCGAGCAACTTGTATGGACTCCCTCTCTAAAACCATACATCATATTAAATTCTTTACCCTCCATTAAATTCTTTATTATTATTTCCCTACCATCCAGAATGATCATGGCTCGTTTCATAATTATTTTGAATGTACTATTTGTTTACAATTAACTTACAAGAATAATTATTATGATCGGACTTAAAATCAACACTTGTTTACAAAGATATTTCAACGTACTAAAACAATATAATTAATCAGATATTTAAACCCTCTCCGTGCACACAAAATTTCGTAACAATCTTAGTGGAGCTTTCATTGTTGCTTCTTGCAGTACATGATGTTGTGCATAATTAATAATGGGGGGAAATGATTAGAGAGACTATGAACATAGTCTTCATGTCTCCACCTCCACCGAAGATAATATATGGATGGTGCGAGTGAACAGACCCTTCGGATGTTGTACAACGGTTTGAGTGTGCTTTCATCTTTAATCTCACCGATTTTAGCCTTTTTGTAACGACTTTCAGCTTCACCAGCTTTTGCCGTGATTTTTTTAATGACTTTAACAATTAGAACATAGACCAATCACCAAACTGAACTGAACTGAGTTCAATTGATAATTATAAATACTTGATCTCCGCAATTTTGTGATCCATGCCTATCTCGTCCCTTCCTCTTCGACTGTCAATTTAATTCTGTGCAGTTTCAAGTTCGGATCGTTCTGGTGAATCAATCTATAGGCAATGGAGGCGTTCAATCAACATCTGTCCGCGCAGCCATTTGCAGCCAGATTTGTGGAGATGGCCATATGCCTAACCTTGTTCACTGCTATGGTCTCGGCGAACCTACACACTCACATATTCCTTGTATGTCTTCCCACCTTCAATATTCTCCATGTAAACGTATATTATATTTTGGTAGAAAAGGGAGCTATATTGCTTTATTTGGGTGGTATTATTTGATTGCTTTATGGATGCACTTCATGGCCCGTTCTGTCAATAACATTGATACACACATAGTAAATTCTTTCACACTAATTTCTCTGGGAAATTATTTTTAGTAGTTGCCTCGGTTCATTGAATATGTGTCACATGCACTAGTCATGTCAACTTAAAGTAATGATGTTTGTGGCTGGTTAATCGCAAAATTCAGCTTCGATCTACACCTGTGAAAAGGTTATGTGGGACACACAATATCATCACTGTGAACGGACAGTTCCCGGGTCCTACGCTGCATGTTAGAAACGGAGACAAACTTAAAGTCAAAGTGCACAATCAGGCGCAATATAACGCTACCATTCATTGGTACGTCTCTAGCCCATCGAGTAGTACTGCATCATATTGATGTTAATGCATAACTTTAAAAGGAATAAATTGTTTATGCTTGTATTTACAGGCACGGAGTGCGGCAATTTCGAACAGGATGGTCCGATGGACCTGAATTTATAACACAATGCCCCATTCGCCCAGGGCGAAGTTACACATATAAATTCACCATCACTGGTCAAGAAGGGACTCTATGGTGGCATGCACACAGTTCATGGCTTCGAGCTACTGTGTATGGAGCCTTGATCATCTTGCCAAGGCTGGACACCACTTATCCCTTTACCTTTACCAGGCCGCATCGCCAGATTCCCATTCTTCTAGGTATGCTGCCGCATTATTCAATGTTTTATGTTCTTCTGTTAGAAATATTAATTGTGCACCATTTCAATTTAAGTTGTAATGCGATTCAAATATTTGACCCTGTTTGCATTGACAGGAGAATGGTGGAATAGGAATCCCATGGACGTTGTGAATCAAGCAACCCAAACAGGAGCTGCCCCCAACGTTTCAGATGCATTTACTATAAATGGACAACCAGGCGACCTATACAAATGTTCTACTTCAGGTACATTAGACTGAATCTATTCAGATATTTCAGAACTTAGTAAGCTCGCAAATGATTGGACGCTAATGGCAAACGATGGTTAACTTGCAGATACCTTTAGCGTGTCGATGAAAGGTGGGGAAACTAATCTTCTACGTGTTATCAACGCTGCACTCAATACTGACCTATTCTTCTCCATTGGTAGCCACACAATGACAGTTGTCGCTGTGGATGCCTTGTATACAAAACCTTTTCAGACGAATGTTCTGATGCTCGGCCCCGGCCAGACAACAGACATACTTCTCACTGCCAATCAGGCTACAGGTAGATACTACATGGCTGCTCGAGCATATTCCAGCGGGCAAGGAGTTCCCTTCGATAACACCACTACCACTGCCATTTTAGAATACGAGGGAAGCTCTAAGACTTCAACTCCAGTCATGCCTAATCTTCCATTCTATAACGACACCAACAGTGCTACTAGCTTCGCTAATGGTCTTAGAAGCTTGGGCTCACACGACCACCCAGTCTTCGTTCCTCAGAGTGTGGAGGAGAATCTGTTCTACACCATCGGTTTGGGGTTGATCAAATGTCCGGGGCAGTCTTGTGGAGGTCCCAACGGATCAAGATTTGCAGCAAGTATGAATAACATATCATTTGTCCCGCCAACCACTTCTTCCATCCTTCAAGCTCAGCATTTTGGCATGAAAGGAGTATTCTCAGCGGACTTCCCCGATAACCCTTCCGTGGGATTTGATTATACCGCACAGAACATCAGCAGAGACCTCTGGTCCCCTGTGAAAGCCACAAGAGTGAAAGTTCTTAAATATAACTCGACGGTGCAACTAATTCTTCAAGGAACCAATATATTTGCGGGTGAAAGCCATCCTATCCATCTCCATGGTTATGACTTCTACATCGTGGGAGCAGGCTTTGGCAATTATAACGCACAAACCGATCCTCACAAGTTCAACCTGGTGGATCCTCCTATGCGCAACACTGTGAACGTTCCAGTCAATGGCTGGGCTGCAATAAGATTCGTGGCTGACAATCCTGGTGAGCATTTAATTTGTTTCACAGCATTCCACTTTCCTTCTGTACTGAATATATTGGATCCTACTTTGCGCATAGTGGTAATTATGGTGATCATTATTTATTGCAGGAGCTTGGGTGATGCACTGCCACTTGGACGTGCACATAACATGGGGATTGGCCATGGTGTTTGTGGTTAACAATGGACCTGACGCTCTTTTGAGTCTCCAGTCACCTCCCAGAGATCTTCCGCTATGCTGAGGAAAACTGTGATGCATAGCGATGCTCTATTGGTCCCACTTCATTCTTTTTCCTTCTCGTCACTTTGCTCCTTCCATCGTTTATGTCTATCTTGGGATCCCCACTTGTTATGACGTTCCGCGCCATTATTTGTATTCACATTCAGTGGCAATTCGTGGAAATTTTTATATCTAATGCAGTCACACGAGCATAATGTCGGGAAATGCTCCTTTCTTGTCACCAGTAAGTAAATGAGAATATTCTAATGTAGAAAAGTAAATAAACATAATAAACAAAGCACAAAATCATGAGTTGAACGAGTTTCAGTGCAAGTAAATCATTCATTTTTATACAGTGGCCTTGGTATGAAAACGTCAATATTACTCATAATTAAATATTTTTTTTCAGTAGAAAAATCATATATTTATAATGCTGCGGAAGATCATTACATAATTCCGGTTTATATATTAAACCGAGAGCGTAGCATGCATAAAACCCAAGGCATTATCAGTCGCCTCTACAGATAATTCAAATACACATAGGCACAGCGTGGATGTGGTAAGAAGATGAGACAAAAAGACTGTATGCAAAATGTAGATCACATAAACAGATATTTTGTAAAAAATTCCAGATGATAGTATGATTCACAAAAGGAAAGGGATGTTAGACTGAGCATGATTGTTCACATTGACGGGAGGATCCAATATCCCCAAGATGACCATGAGATCCTTGGCTTTTTGCAGAATGTTAAAAACAGGCCACCGAGTGTTGGTAAAAATGGTAGCGTTCCTCCAATCCCAAATGTGCCAGCAAACCATAAGGAAGGCAGAGTGCCGCTTCACTGTTTGTGTACTCCACCATGTCATGCCTTCCTGTACAGAAGAAAAAACAGTAAAAGGGAGATCTATGTTAAGTGACAGATCATACCAGATTTGTTGAGTCCAATGGCATTGAAAGAACATATGGAAATTCGTTTCCTCGGCATCCCTGCAGAAAGCACATCGTCCAGGTCCATACCATCCCTTTCTCTGTAAGACCTCCCATGTGAGGTTCCTGTTCCAGAAGATAAGCCATGAGAGAATAATCATCTTTGTTGGGCTTATAGCTTTCCATAGTAAAGCAGGGTAAATCGGTTGAGTTGGCGGAGCTGATAGCTGTGAGAGAGCAGCATAAATGTCCCTGACTTTAATTGGAAGAGGAGCCCGAGGCAGTTTCCATGCTAAGAAATCCTTACGTTCCGCCCTGTTGATTGGTAAGACAGATAGGGAGGAGCGTGCAGATTCCCACAAGGGACGAAGATGCGCAGGCAGGTGAAGATCTGCAGCCTCAAGCCAAACTGGCGTTGCATTATTCCATGAGCCGATAAGCTTTTCCCAAGTGAAGATACCTCTGTAATGTAAATACATAGTCAGATCCGGCTGAAAGTGTTCATTGAGGCCATCCATGATGAGATCACGACCAATGTATGCATTTGTTCCTGTGTATAGCTTCCATCGAAAATTTGACAAAATGAAGGATTTATTTTTACAAAAACTAGACCATATGGCAGAGCCGTGCTTGGTGCCCACTTCATTCCTTCTGTACCAAAATTCTATGCCTTTCCCTTGTAGATATTTCCGTCTGATGAAATTGCTCCAAGGACCGGTACCATAAATTCCACGGATGTATGATTTGACTAACAGCGCGTTGCCCATCCTTCTCATGTCCAGAAGGCCCCATCCGCCCAATTTTTTAGGCTTCGAAATGGACTCCATCTTAACCAGATGATATTTGGATTGAAAAGACTTACCTCCCCATAAGAAATTTGCTGCATAAGAATTCATTTTTCTGATGACAGGCGCTGGGAGAAAAAATAAGTGTGCCCAATAAATGGCCAATTGTGACAATACAGACTGTATCAAAACCAGTGTCCCAGCTAAAGAAAGAAGCCTATACTCCGATCCGAATATTCTGTTATAAAATCGATCGAGCAACCAGGTCCAGTCCCCCTTCTTGTACCCCTTTGGTTTGAGATTGAAACCCAGATAATTCATGCCACAATCAATAGACTTAGCCTCAATACCAAAAAGCGCTGCAATCCAGACAGTGGTTTCCGCCTCAGAATCATTATGAAATAATTTTGATTTTTCCTTGTTAATGCATATTCCTGAAGCAGATTGAAACCTGTCGAATATTGTGAAGAGACATTGCCAGGATGCTTTATGAAGCATTGCAAAAACCAGAATATCGTCCACAAATAAGTTGTGTGATAAGAAAAAATCTTTAGCCATCTTAATCGGTCTAAAGCAGAACCCGGCTTCAGCTCTGTTGAATTGAATGCTGAGAGTGTTCATGACCAAGATGAACAGCAACGGAGAAAGGGGACAACCCTGTCGGAGTCCACGCTCAGCTTTGAAGAAAGGAGAGGGAGATCCATTAATGATGACCGAAAAATTAATGTTTTCCACGCATGCCATGATCCATTCGATACCATTCCTGCGCAAACCAATTTTGGCTAGTAAAATCCTAAGGAAGCCCCAGTCGACACAATCATATGCCTTTTTTAAATCGACTTTGAGTATGGCAGCCTTAGTATTTTTTTATCAGAGAGAAAATAGGCATTCTTGTGTTAGCGCCAAAGCATCCCAAATGTTTCTTCCCTTTAAGAAAGCATGCTGGTCCCTAGTTATATGGAGATTGAAAACTGGTTTGAGCCTCTCCGCGATGATTTTCGTGATAATTTTGAACAATGAATTACAGAGCGCAATCAGTCTATAATCCTGGAGAGACATGGAGTCATTTTTCTTGGGGATGAGAGCGATGAGAGTAGATGATAGGGCAGAAGGTACAGTTCCGGTCATTCGAGAAGCCTTCACCATGTTCAACAAGTCGGATTTGAACAGCTCATAAAAGTGTAGAAAAAATTCAATGGGCCAGCCATCAGGCCCCGGGCTTTTATCCTTTTTTGAAGCCCGCATGGCAGCAAGGAGCTCCTCCTCAGTAACAGGTTTGAAAAATTTTTCATAAGAGGAGGCATCGAACATGACAAGCGAGTGTTCGGCAGCCCATATCATATCAGTTGCATTTGTTTGAACCCTTTTGTATTGCTCTTTGAATACTCTGCTGGCTTCGTTAGAAATGTCTTCTTGAGAGTAAAGAAACCCGCCTCTCCCGTCATCAACCTTCCATATAGCGTTCTTCCTTTTCCTTGCATTTGCGAAGTTTTGAAAAAACTTAGTGTTACGATCTCCATCCTTTAGCCACAGCGCCCTGCTTTTAAGCCGCCATGTAGCTTCTTCCATGTTGAGGAGATGGTTCCTTTTTTTTTCCAGTTCCCTTATGGATATCCTTTTTTCAAAATACATAAAATGAGGGGATGACGTAGATATGGCGTCCAGCGCCTTTTGAATGTTGGAAAGCTCCTGCCTGTCGCGTTTTATCTTTTGTTGTTGCCATTCCTTTGCAAAAACTTTGAGGCGCGAAATCTTTCCACCAAATGTTTTGCAACCTGCGTCACCTGAGCCTGCCAGATCCCCCCATCTCTTGGAAATTTCTTCATTGAATGAGCTGTCATCTAGGAGAATCCTGTTGAATTTGAAATAATAATCCTTTTTATGCTGTTGGGCCCTCCATTCGAGCATAATGGGCTTGTGGTCAGACAGATGAACATTAGCAATGGTAGATATAGGCAGGCCCCAGATATCAATGATATTAGCTTTTATGAGAAAGCGATCAATCCTTTTTGCGATGGAGGCATTACCGTTCCTGCCATTTTTCCATGTCGACCCCATGTTTTCTGGACAAATGTCTACAAGGTTCTTGTCTAATAACGCCATTCTGATCCTGTCCGAAAGTGGATCCTTTTTCCTTCCTGTACCCCAACATTCCTCTGGACTGAGAGTAAAATTCAAATCCCCAGCGATCAGCAGAGATTCTATCTCTAATATGTCAGACGAGAACAGCCTTTCCCAGAAAGGAGCCCTGTCCCTACACGGGCCATAAACATTAAGAAAATTTAATGAATTAACGTGACCACGAACCATTGCAGAAATCATGATACCCGCGCAGCACTTGTAAGCTCTTTCCTTGATCCACATTGGATCCCATAATACAGCAAGACCGCCCGACATCCCGGATGCCCCTATGGCCACCATAAACCAGGAGGGAAACATTTTTCTAAAGTATGCAATGGTCACCCTGCTTGAGTGCATAGTTTCTTGCAAGAAAATGATTTTTGGACGAGCCAGAGAGAAAAAAATTTTGAGCGCCCGAAATTTGTGGGGGATGCCTAGACCCCGAACATTCAGGGTGATGAGGAAGGTCATCTAGACTGTTCACCAGCCAGCCACGCTCTAAGAGGCTGAGAGACATCTGTTTCCATGATAGGAACCTCTGTCAGAGACAGATTTGTAATGCCCAGATCTGAGGCAGTTGTCCTTCCCCGGAAATGACGACTGTCGCCCTTCTTTTTCTTTCGTACAGTGATATTAATAGCCGAGGATGGACTGATAGAAGGTTGAGGAGGCAAGGGAGGCTTATGTATGGTAAGAGGTTCGAATTCAAGGGGACACCATTGAATGAGTAAATCTATATCGCTCTCCGGAAAGTTTTTTGCTGACTCAGATGCGGAATTACAAGGGGTAGGAGCAGCCGTCAGTTCCTTTCCCTTCTTCGAGACCTGAGACGGAACAGGAGATGGCCGTGCTGGAGAAGATGAGGAAGAATCGATGGTAATGGTGTGCGAGCCTACTGTGAAATCCCGCTTGTTCATATCGGGGGGAGAGGGGACAGGAAAGTCCGGGAGAGGCTCATGAAAAGGACGGGAAGGTGGAGATGCGAAAGAATGGGAAGGAGAGACTTGAAAAGGGATATCACCCTTTAATGGAGCTTCAGCAAGAAGATCGAACCCCCCAGAAAGAGTCAAGGCCTCCCTCGGTCGGCGACAAAGATGAGGGTTTAAACCTCCTGCCAAGGCGAAATTTGCAGTCTTTGATAAGGTGTCCCGTCCGGTGGCATCTGGAACATCGGAAAGGGATGCCCCAGAAATCAATACGCTGCCTAACCAGTCTGCCATCCGAGATGATGTCAATGTACTCAGGATATACACCCTTGAAGGGTTTCTCGATGAGAAGCCATGCCACCCTTTTGTCCCGCTCCCCCTTACACCAAGGATCAACATATATAAATTTACCAATCGAGTTTCCCAAGACCGAAAGGGTCTCAACTGACCAAAATTCCAGAGGCAAGTTGGGCAGCTTTGCCCAAATCATACAGTTGGATGGAGTGTTCTTTAAAGGGTCAAACCCGATGTACCATTTGGACAAGAAAAGGAAGCTTCTGCCAGCCACCCAAGGCTTCTTGAGAATGGATTCCAAGTCCTCCTCTTTGAGAAAGTGGAACGAGTACCAGTCCTTCATCAGGCGGGAGATGATGGGAGAATACCCAAGAATAGGGGTCCACTTATCCGATAACCATGTCCTCATGTCCGGATCCTTCATATGCGGGAAATGCCACTTCCCGACAAGGGCATACTTTTGAAGACTGTCAATGCGCTCCGAGAGAGCAGCGCTGCTGATCGAAACCGCCTTAAGGGGGGGACCACATTTGACGGGGCGGCAACGGTGGTTGAATAGATCAGGAGGAACATGAGAACCACCTTTGGAGATGAAAGGCAGATTCGAAAACCGAGGGGAGCTGTCCTCAGTATCAAAATGAGATTGAGCAATGAATCCAGACGGAAGCATATCCTCCACAGTGGCTCGCCATCCTGGAGAGGCGTCATAATCCTTTTCTGCTTCAATAGTCGCATCGATAAGAGCTTGGGTGTCAGGTGATACGACCCCTTCTGACATGGTAGATGAATAGGATTAGAAAGAAAACCCCAGGAAGAGGAAGATAATAAATGCCAGGATCACCAGAAACCTGGATGGAGGAAACGATACTGACAGAAGAGAGGGAGCCAGTACATGATCGGATGCTCAAAAAAGATATGAGCTCTGATTCTAAGATACGATGAGGAGGCATAGGAGAATTCTGTACTAAAAAACATGAACGGGAAGATTACATAGGATCCCCACGTACAGGAAAATCACCAAAAAGGGCCTTACGAAAAAAGATGCAGCCGGCAAGGAGAGGCTGGAGGGAGAGACTGATGTAATCGAGCTTCTGGGACCGTAGAATCAAACACATGTCGGAAAATTCAAAACAGACTGCCCAGGAAATTCCAGAGAAATCACTCCAGTTCAGACGGAAAAACCAGGAGAGATAATGGGGAAGTGAGTAAGATGGGGAGCCAAGATAAACAGAGGTAGAGGACTGGCAATCATAACAACAACAGAAAAACCGGAAAGTGCACCACCAACGCCCAAGCTTGATGCGCAAATCTGAACCAGACAAAAAAAGGAAGATGACAATAAGGCCTGCCACAATCTATCCCAGGTTCTTAATCAAGATGGCGAAGAAGAATGTCATAAAAAAAAGATGGCCATGCACCTTTAAAAATACAAATCGTAGAAAGGGAGGATAACCATAAGAAGAAGGGATCTTCTCCTATGACCGATACCAGACAAAGAAACATTCCAAGAGTAACAGAAACGTTCACAATACCATGATGGCATCAGGCTGAAAAAGCTACCAAAAACCTTCCCGAGTTAAGAGCGCGTCGATACCCATAACCATATGCTAGCTAAGAGAAGACCATTCTTAGCTTACCCGGTACTTAAAACCAGGGATGACTCCATGGAGTTACCTCTGTTCATTTTATAGACTCCATGGAGTTACCTCTGTTCATTGATGATTGATTTGAAAGCTGAATTAACGATTGTTCATTGGGCGGGAGTGTGGAGCTCAGCCTAATGAGCCAACTTACACTCATATGAATATCAATTATTATTACCTATGAGCTTATTAAATTATTCTATCATACATTCGTGTTATTAACCTATGAGTAATACTGCCAATTAAACTATAGTTGAAGCTTCTGCAAAGAGTTTTGGTGGAGAGATTTTTGCTTTCATTGTGAGGAGCATTTCGCACAACTTTTAATCAATTAATTAGCATACAAATAGAGGAAGAGACTATGCTACATTACAACTATAACTCTTGTTTAATATATTATATGGAAAGAACATATGTTGCATTTTTATAATAGGTAAATAATTCATTAAAAAATTAAAATATTTTAATAAAAGAAACTTATTAATAGTAGTAGGTTTTTATATATATAATTTGAATTAGAGCAAAAAAAAATATTTATATTAATGTGAAAAATATGTGTTTGAAGACACTCCCATATAACAAAGTTTAGAAAAACAAAATCTTTCTCCCATTAAACTACAAGCAGATATGAGAAAGGGAAGGGATAGCAATAATGGCCTATTTAGATTCTTCAGAAGGAAGAACATTTAAATCTATGACACACCCCATAGCTAGAGAAGAGGAGTATGCTGAGGAAGAATCTTCGTGATGGAGCCAACTTGAAAAAGATTGGAGATCCACTAATTATTGTTGAAGCGTTGTCAACTCCTTTGCAATGGCCTACATTTTTATCCTCCATTGAGTTGCCAACACATCCATAATGGCTTGCGTTTTTACTCTCTCTCTGATAAATAATTACATAGTCATAATTAACGAAGATGCAGTTTGATTATATTAGAGGTTAAGATGTAGAATGTCTTGTTGTAGTTGAGAAAGGGCCTTTTCCCAATCTAATTTGTACATATTAAAGAAGGCAAAAAATAACTCTAAAACCAATTGCACTATAAGCCACCATGTTATCACGCCAATTGGGACTACTCCACAAAGGTGGCCTAGAAAGGCCCCTTAATGCACCACTAAATCCACTCATGGGTGGAGTGAAGCAAAAACTAAGGAGACAAAATAACCCCCAACACAAGGATAACAATTGATAGACCACAATGCACATGTTAAGCACCAATGATGCTATAAGCCACCCCACTTCCACAACCCCTCTCAAAGTTTCGTATAAATCCCTCACTATTACTATCTCGTGAAGACTAATTGTTGAAGCTTTTATAGAACCATGAAACCGAGTGGGAGGGGACGGGGAGAAACCAACAAAAAGTAAACCTAGGTGTTGGGCCAACATTTTATTATCAAAAGGGTCAAATTCCAAATCCTTGGAGAACATTAA
>APFE030928395.1:8519-20919 GCA_000404065.3 Pinus taeda | reverse complement strand
TGTAAGGGCCAACTTTATTCCTTCAAAAGCTTGATTTGCTTCTACTGTCCACTTCACCTTTGAATCCTTTTTCAGCATGTTATTTAGTAATCTGCTTAATTTTGCCAAATTTGGGATGAATCTCCTGAGGAAGTTGATCTTTCCCAGGAATGCTTGTAATTCTTTGATGTTTCTTGGATGGGGCATTTGCAAGATGGCCTGTATCTTGTCTGGGTCAATCCTAATGCCATCCTTTGAAATGATGTGACCTAATAACTTACCTTCTTCCAAACCAAACATGGATTTCTTGGGATTTAAGGAAATTCCATATTTCCTGCAAGTTGTGAATATTTTCCTTAGATGTTTCACATGTTCTTGGTCAGACTTTGAGAAAGGTGTAAGGTCATCCAAGTAGATGACAAGGAAATCATGGATTTCTTTGGCAAAGGCAATATCCATTGCCCTTTGAAAGGTTGCTCCTGCATTTTTTAACCCAAAAGGCATTCTGACATATTTGAAGGTTCCCCATGGGGTTGTAAATGTTGTTTTGTCCTGATCATCAGGGTGAACTAGGATCTGGTTGAAACCTGAGAATCCATCAAATAGAGAGATTCTTGAGGCCCCCACTACTCTTTGTAATATGTGATCCATCTTAGGTAAGGGGTAATTATCTTTTAGGGATATTTGATTCAAGTTCCTTAGATCAACACAAAGCCTGATTTCACCAGTTTTCTTTCTTGTAGGGACTAGATTTGAAATCCATTCTTAGAATTTGATTGGTGCTATTATGCCAGCTTTAAACATTTTTTGTACCTCTTTTTCAATTGATGGGAGAAGCATAGGGTTGATTCTCCTCAATTTCTGTTTAAAAGGTTTCTGATTTGGCTTAAGAGGGATTGTATGTTGAATGATGGAGGTATCATAGGACTTTAAATCCTCATAACTCCATGGAAAGACATCTTGGAATTCTTTAAAGAGGTCGATGTATTTAGGCTTTTGATCAGGTGGTAGAGATGCGGATAATTTAATTATGTTGGGCTTTTCAACAGTTTCAATGTTGCACTCTTCAATGGCAGTATTAAGGGGTTGCAATTTTGGTTTTCTAGGGACATCATTTGAGTCAAAAATGTCCTCCAATGGAGTTAAGCCTATTGGAAGAAAATTGTCTTTCCATTGTATAACTTCAGCTTCAGTATCAGCTATTTCCTTAGAATGAACTTGTTCAATTTCTTGTATTTTCTCCTGGTCAAAGTTTGTTGGACAAAGCATTTGATTGGCTGATTCGAGTGAGATATTTGTGTGGTGTTGTTCAGCTAGTGTTTGTGGCTCACTTACAGCCTCTGTATCAATGTTCAGTCCTGAAAACTCTTGCTGCAGAGTTAAGAAATTGTTTATCTGTGTATCATCCTCAAATACCTGCCAATCCTTGACATTGTTTAGGACAGAAGGTCTGTGTTTTATCTCAGCTGTAAAGCAATGCTAGGGTTCAAAAGGTAGTTTGCAAGTGCTTGCAAAAGTGGCCAAACTGTGAGCATGAAGGTTATGGGTTCTAGGAATTTTGGTTATTTGGAACTCAGTGAAGGAATTTAGTATTTTAGCAGCAGCAGACCTATAAGATCTCAGTCTTTTGTCATTAGTGACAAAGTTTCCTTTTACTTGTTGGATGATTAGGTCTGAGTCTCCTAGGATTGAAACTTTTATGGCCTATAAGGATTTTACTAGTTTAAGGCCTAGTAAGAGAGCTTCATATTCTGCCATATTGTTGGTGCACCTGAAGTTTAACCTATAGGCTTGGCCTTCTGCATGATTGTTTGTTTGTTATGTATCCAAACCCCTGCCCCTGCCCCAAATTTGTTGACTGATCCATCAAATTCAAGGAACCAGAGGACTTCTTGATTTAGGGAAGGATTGTCAACTGTAGTGGGACTTGGCATCAACAATTTGAGATCTTGGCTTACATTTGGTTTGTCTTCTTGAACATTTTTATCTGTTTACTTATCAACCAATATTTCTAGATCAGGAGTTTCTTCATTTATATGTCGATTTTGTTTGAGTGTCTGGGTTTCTTCATCATTTTTGGGACTTGTATTGTCATTGAAGAGAATATAGGAGTCTATGTCAGAATGAACAGCATATATGGGAAAGTTTTGAGGCTTGTCTTCACTGCTGACCATGTATTTCATAAGTGACTCTCTATATATCCTCTTGGGTTGACCAAAGACTGAAATGGTGGCATATGACATGTCTAATTGTAGGGAACCTTGGAGTTTAGCCCCCCATGATCTTGATAACAACAATCCATATTTGGGTGGGATATCAGCAACTACCACATCCATCAGAATTGTTTTATTTGGGTACTATACAAGTGACACACAAAGATCTTTTATTAAGCCTAAACATTTAACTTGACTGGAGTCAAATGAAAATAGGTCCTTATAAGGTCTTGTAATGTCTAGGTTGAGCCTCTCCATCACTCATTTAGGCATAAGGTTGTGAGAGGCGCCTGAATCAAACATTGCATTATGTAGTATCTTATCATGAACATGCAAACTGATATAGAAAGGTAAGATCCCTGTAACTACTGTCTTTCCATCAACCTCTGGACTGAAAAGCAATTCTGGGGTATCGTCTAACACATTGACATTATCTTTATTACGAGTAAGTTGAAGGGACTTCTTGATTTGTTGTTTGTAAATGTCATGCTTGGCTAATTCTGAAAGAGGAATAGCTATCTTCAATTTGCCAATTTCAGCTTCTAGGTCAAAAGGTCTTTTAGTTTGGATCTTGGTATTGTGGGTGACAATCTTTTCCTTGTTTATTGAGTTTTCCTCTTGATTCTTGTCTTGATCATGAGACTTATCCTTTTTAATCATCTCTTGAGGAGTATTACTTGGATTATGCTGCAAAGGTGGTGCAGCCATTGGCTTTTGTTTTGAGGGAAATAGTTCAGTTACTTCTTCAACGGTTATTTCATTTGTAACTGAATCAATTTTGTCATGTGGTTCTGTAACTATGGATTTTTTAGGCTGCAGGCTATCCTTTGCTTTTTCAGGCTGTGTTACATTTATAGTTCTGCTTCTTAGCTTGTATTTCTTGTGAACTTCATAAACAACTGTGTCATAACCTTGTTTAAAGTCAAATGACTCACCTGACTTGGTTTGGAACTGCTTAATGTCATCCTCCTTGTGATCTTCATGACTCAGAAAAACTTCTGCTCATCATTTAGGCCCATTAGGTTAATGTGGGTGTCAATCTACTTGCTTCAATTTGAGTGGATGCTTGCAGTATAGTTTTCCTAGAAGGGGCCTTATCTCTGGATCAGAACTGGCCTTGCCAACGTTTGGGTTTTGATTTCTCCTAAAATTTGGATTCCTGATAGGGTTATTTTGTGGTGCTTCCCATGATGACTTTCTCTCAACTGATTCTACTCTATCACCCAACCTCTTCATACCAGTGAGTATTGCATCCAGTTTCTGATCAAAGGCTGAGGGTTTTTCTTTGAAGGTGTTTCTCTTTTCCAATCTTTCCCTGTTCCTCTTGGCAATTAGGTTAGCCTCCACTGTGACAACAACTTTTTGTGCATCCTCAAGGGTTTCATGGGCTCTTTCCTTCAACTGATATGCCATGTCAGGGTCAAAACCATCAGGAAATTTGTACAATGCTAAATCAGGGGGAGGTCTCAAATTCTGCGGTATTGCGTTGTCTACATTGTTGAATCTTGCACAATACTCCAAAATGGTCTCCTGAGGACCTCGCTTGATTGTATCATATTCACCTAGTATGTGCAAGGGATCTTTCTTCTTTTCCCATCTATTAGTAAAGGCATGGTAAAGCTCATCATGAGTTCTTATGGTATTTGCAGTGAGTGATCTAAACCAGGTTCTTACATCCCCTGTCAGGCTCTGAACAAAAATTCTCATTCTTACACTATCATCATCAATTTCATAGTTCTCAAAATGATCTTGAATCCTTCTAGCATGCTGAATGGCTGTGAAAGGGCCAGTGGAGTCAAAGTATGAGATTTTGGATTGGTAGTCATGAGGCAGGGCTGCAGTATTAGCAGGTAACTGCAGGGGTGCATATCTATTGGCCATATTTGCAAGGTTTATGGGGTTGACAGGGAAAAACGGGACAACAGGAACTATTGGGACAATAGGGGTAATACGTATGGCAGAGGCTACAATGTTGGTCAAGGGAATATGTGGAGTGGATGAAGGTGTGAAAGGAGGGCTTTGAGATGTAGATGGTGAACTAGGGGAACCAGGGTAGACCAGAATAGAACCTTGATTGGAGTGAGAACGGGGTTAAGGTAGACTATCTCAAGGCTCAAGTCAGAAGGATTTTCTTGTTTTCGCTGCTTCCTAATGTTTTTAGGGATTGTGTTAGGATTCTAGAAAACAGTTGGTGGGTTAGGGTCAGGATTGGACCTTGTATACCGTTGATTCTTCTTGGGAGCCAGCTTCTGAATTGTTTTTTGATTATTTTTACAATTTTCTTATATCTGCAAGGGTTAGACAAGATTTTGGAATGGGTATGTATGTCTTAAAGCTAGTATGAAGATAGACTGAAGCAGCTTTTATGTAAACTTGTTAATGTAAAACAAAAACAGTTTTGAAGGCTTCCTGGCCAACATTCAGGCTTCACTTGTAGCTTTAGGAAATATACAGTAATTAGAAAAACCTAAGGTTTTCCCCAGTGGAGTCGCCATTTATGTTAACACCCAGGTTGTTCCCTTTGACTCCCAAGGGAATACGACCGGGGTAACCACTAACCAACCTTCGGATTATACATCCTAGCCTATCTATAATCAGAGAGGGCTCTCTCTTTAAGTTTTAGCTATGTGTTGTGGAGACTTTAGGCTAGTTAAAAGTCTTAGTTTCCTGTTTGAGACTTTGGTTGGTGAACTTTTGTTGTAAGAAGGGCATGAAATGTGCAGAAGTGGCTAATCCATTGGGCATATGGAGTCAGAAATGTGAGATAGTTCTGGTGCCTGTGATGGAGAAAGTTTTGCTGCAAGGCTAGATGGCTATAGTTAATATAATTTTCCGATTTAGTGAGTGAAACAATGTAAGTGGAGTTACAGACAGTGTGATACAAATTTGAACAACAATTTCTACTCAGTAGCATAAATGAATTACCAAATAGTGACTATGAGATATTCAGGGCTTATTGGAGCAGTTAAGAATTCCAATTTAAACATCTAAAGTTATAGAAAAACATTTATAGTGAAGATAGATTGAGATCAGGGTGTCTCCATGGAAAAATCCTGAGCTATTCTTTTTCCTTCTTTTCTAGATTTAGAACAACACGTGAGAGTCATGGGTTAAAACAAATAACAGAAACATTAACAGAGATAGAGAAACACTTATTATATCAAGCCATAGCACTAGAATCCTGTAGCATTCAATGGTTGCAATCACAGCATGCACCAGTAAGACTCAGTTCCTGTAAACTCCAAGCTTTATTTATATCATCCTTTCTAAAATTACAGCCGAGTTCTCATTTCTTCATAAGAGAACAACAAAAACCAACAACAACCCCTTGAAAGCTTGTGCGAGGGGGAATATATACAATAGGTTTTACAAAATATCTGAATGCTGATTCATTTGATAAATTAACTATGCTCACCAAATTTACAAAATAGCATATAAGAAAGTTGTTGCTACTCTAAATGTAGGATAAATGGTCTTTAATTCTGTCAGAACTCTTCTTGACCTTTGGCGGACACTAAGTCGGTTGAGCGTTCTGCTTTAATGCTGAATGATGTGTCTTTATACTCTGTCATGCTGTAGCTTTCTCGACCCTGTTACCTGTAGTTGTCATTGTTGCTTTTGGTGGCCGAATCTTCCTGCTGAGTTGGCTCATTCCACTTTTTCCAATCATAGTATATGCATCATATTTTCTGAATGTGATGACTTATATATTTCAATGACAAAACTTTGATGAAACCCCCTATTTATAATAATAACTGTATCATTGACGTCCACCATTCCTGTGTAGGAAATTTATGCCTCAAAATTGCATCCAAGGTCTTATCTACCTCTGTGTATTTGTAGAAGTTCGGAGGCACTTCAAATAAATGACTGATCTCATTCATAATAAAAAACAAATTCTCTACTCTGTCATAGAGACTCTTCCCAGATGCTGGCCCTGTTACCTGTGAGCTGCTTGATCCTTGACTGATCTAATTGGTGGCAAATGTGTTCACCCTTTTTGCATAAACCTCATGTGATAGAAGTTTTTTTGCACTGTTGAGCAAGCTAGGAAGACCTCTGCCCTGTAATGCTGCAAATTTGTCCATGAACCTATTGACCTCTGTTTCCATGTCTGGCTTCTTCTATCCAATGTCTACACCAGGATTTTCAGTGTGAGGACCCTCTTTATGAGCTGGATAGTTTCTGTCCTATTGGAGATCCCAATTTCTGCCAGCTGAGGACCTGTCCGGTTATTAAGCACATTAATCATTCTGCTAGCTATCTCAGGCATACTGCCTAGAGATGCCCTTGCTCTATGGACTTCCTTCTGTGCTTTGCCTATGAGCTCCATTTGCTCATGGATAGTTTGAATGTATTGCCACTGATCCGTTATTGATTGGCCAATGTGGGTCCACAAAACTATCCTGATCTCAGCCACCACTTTTTCAAGGTTGAGCTCTTTCTCCAGCTCCTTTATCCTTTCTTTGAGAGCTTTTATTTCTCTCCCTTTCTCAGCCACATTCTGCTTGGATTTGTCATATTTCTCATTCAGCTTGGCCAAATTCTCCTTGGCTCCATTTAGTTCTGTCATCTGGGCTTCGAGGGCCTAGATCTCACTCATCAATTTCTACATGTCGAGGCTCAGAGCCTGCTCTGTAGTTGGTGCTGGTGCTGCTGTTGATGTTGATGGTGCTGCTGGGTTCTGTGGGAGGAGGGGTAGTCTTTGGGGGCTCCTCAAGGTTTATAACCTCTGGAGGGGGCTGAGAAGTCTGGCCTCCCTCTTTCTGTTGCAGGGCTGCCTGCAGTGCAGCCTCTGTGTCCTCCAGCTTCCCTTCTGTCTGCACTAGTTGCTTGTGCAGTGCTACCAGCAATGTAGCTACCTCCTGGTCTTTCCTTTGCTGAGAAACCTCATCTGTTTAGGGGTGAATGGTTGCTGGGAGCTTCACCTTGTTTCTTAGGGCTGCAAGGTCTGCATCTCTTATCTTTAGCAGCGATTGTATGGCTTTTGGATCCTTGGGGTCATGCCCAAGATCTATAATTATATCCTCCAAAGACTTGATCCTGTTGTCTTTGGCCAGGGAGGATGCCTTCTCCAACTCAAGTTGGGCAGCTGTATTATTTAGGCTGTTTTCCAACGTATTAGCCAACATTGTTTTGTCTGCCAATGTTGCATAGACCATCTCACCCGTTTGCTTGTGAAGCTCTATTTGGTCCATAGGGTGGATGTCCTTTGCAAGAACCTCAAGGTTGGTTCTTATATAGTCTGCAGTTGACTGTGGCTGCAACATGGTGGACATGAAATGACTCATGGTCATTTTTCCTTCTGTGATCTCATAGGCTGGCATAAGCCTTTGTTGATTGGTGGGGGCCATCTTCAGTAACTGGTTGTAGATTTGGAGCCTGAGTGGCTCATTTTTCCTCTTGATCTCAATAAACTATTGCTTGATGCCTGCCTGTGCTCTCCTTTGATGACTTGAGGAGCTGACCTCTCCTCCAATAGTTCTCTCTTGTTCCTGCTGAAAGGAACTGGCAGATGCCTCCGTACTTGGTGGGCCCATTCCCAACGATTGCACCATAGGCATTTCTTCCTCAGAGAGGGGATTTAATATTTGCCTTTTCTCTCCTTGATTTGTTGATGTGGTGAGGGAAGTCTCCTGTTCTCTGTCCCTCTTCTTTGCCTTTTCCTCCTTTTGTGGAGTTTGAAGCACTGAGGCCTCCACTGCCTTTTCTTGCCCGGAAGGCATTTTCTCTTGAGCCTGTTGCTCAGTTGGTGCTGGGGTTTCAGCCATTTGCTCTTATTGCATAGGCTGCCCATCTTCTTGATGTTCTTTTTGCTGTTCAACCTCCTTTTCTATTTGTTGTCCTGTTTGCTGCTCTGTCCTAGGAGGTGGCTATTCCTGCTCCACTTTCTTACCTTTATCTTTGTTTGATTCCTGTTGGGCAACTACGGCTGCTTGCTGCTAGGCTGTGGAAGATGAGGCAGTTGCTCCAATTTTCTTTTGACAGGAGGAAGAAACCTGTCCATAAGTTTCTAAGTCATCCTCCTTTTCGAGATTCCTTGCCTCTCTTTGTATCATTTTCTCCCTACCAATCGGCTCTTCTAGGGTGCCTTCTTTCCAGCTTAGGGCATTGGCATACTGCTCAATATGAGGTAGTTTCACATGAGCATAGCCACCCAATTTGTATTTTATCCTCCTAAGGGAAATGAAGTGATTAGGGTCATAAGGCACCCATTTGAAACTGGTTTGAAGTCTGAGGGTCTCTAGGATCCTATCAACTTCCTTCCATCCTTCCTCCTTTTTATTGTACAGAAAAGGGCCTAGCTGATTTCTCACCTTCAATTGCACTTTCTTATTTTTGCTTTGGAAATGGACAAAGTCTGCCAAACTGCCTAAAGTAATCTAGGGAAAAGAGTCTCATAGGGACATATTTTGGCAACCTATAAGGACTCAACTGACAGCCATATATTCTAATTACTGTGTGGTGTTGGTAAAATTACCAATCACCAATGCTGTAGGCCGTTGAGAGTTGAAGAATTCTTTGCATTTCCTCTGTCAATCTGGGAGGAGGGACACCCAAGAACAAGGTCATAGCTGGATGGATGAAAAGGTCAATGAATTCAATGTAGGTGTAAGGTGAATAAGCTAGAATATGGCAGACTGAAGACCAAAACAAAACCGACCTTGGGCTTCCCTGGGCATCTAGCTTTTTGTGAGGGATAGGGAAGGCATCAGACTGATAAAAAAAGAATAAATGATATATGTACCTGGTGTATTTAAACACCTTTTCCCTTTCTAGATTCATTAATTGCTCATGAATCCTATTGGCAATAAAAGTGGCAAAATCATAATGTACAGCAGGAGGAATTCCTGGGGAGAAAATGGATAGCATGGCCATAATGGTTTCATCCAGATCCTCATGTGACCCATAACCCAGGATGTAACTGATCAACTCCACCAGCATTTTGCCCAGCTCATTAAGATATTGATATGCTATGGGAAGGGCAGTGCTCATAGATTGATATTGAGGCTAAATAAACAACTGATTAATCCTGGAAATCTGATCACTGGACATCTTGCCCCCTTTCGTTATCAATTCATGGATGGAGAGAGGAGTTAGGGGTTTTGTGGTGTGAAAGTAGAGCATTTCATTGATGGCCTCACGGGTGATATAGAACAATACTGAGCCTGAAGGGCTGAGGACGACTCTCTGACAGGGGTCATAGCTCGACCTGCATTGATTTATCAAGTCTGGGAGGACATTGACTTGAGGAAGGTTGTAAATGGGTATGTGGGAGTCCCAAATTCCTAAGGTATCAGCGCCACTAAGATATTGGGCCTTTAACTCATTCAACAGGTGAACATTGAATTTGGCTGTCATGGCCATGGAATCTAACATTTGGTAATCTCTATCACCCAGGGCCTTCCACTCTAGCTCTCTATGCGGGGCATTTAGAGGCTGAACATTCAGGGCTACTGGTGTTTCCATGGCTAGGTAGTACTTGTGAGTTTGTACTGAAACTGGCTTTAGTGGGCAGGAGAATACTGAGGGCTAATTCTGCAGAAGTAAAGCCAATTGTAAGGGTAAATGAGGCCACTATGGTGACAAATGGCGTAGAATGCTCAGAGGGAGTTAATTTAGGGACTGCAGGGACTGGCAACTCAGTTTTTCCAGTGAATTATGCCTTTCAGGTTTTCAGTGAATGAATGCACGGACAGAGTGGGAATTCAAGAAAAGGTGACTGTATATGGGTTCAGTAGGCGAATTTTGACCCTGCCACTGCGAAGGGATGCTGGTTTACCGGGAATTTACTGGTAAATTGGTTGTAATTACTGTTGTTTAATTGAGTGTTGTAGAATTATGAACAGAAGCAAGCTCTGAGGGGGTGCTTTGGGTAAATACCTGGTAAATTGCCGACCGTGGTCGCAAATGCAGGCAGGTGGGAGGTGGCAGCGTCCTTCGGGTTGATTTTTGCAGGTTGGCGACAGATGGTCGTAAATTACATGCAGAGGTGAGCAGTAGTTCAGTTTGCAAAAGTGAGAAAAAACGCGAAAATTGGCTAAAATATGGACTTTTGGGCTATTGGCGCGCTTTTTGGATGACGTGAGCATGACGTCATTAGGTGGGGTCAGGGTCGGGTGACGTGAGCATGATGTCATCAGGTGACGTGGTAGCCTGTGAGTGGCCCACGGGGATTGCGCAGATGGCGGACACGTAGGAGCGCTGGCGGTCGGGGGTGTTGACAACGTGCCAAGTGGAAGTGACATGGGCGGGCGTGGCGCTAGCGTGGGCAGGCGATATAGTTGAGCGGTAAGTGGGTTTTCTCGGACCGCCTCCTATACGGTCGCGGTATTGTCAGAAGGCGACCCAAGAAAATCTGGGGGTGACGCATGGCAGAGGCTTGACGTCACCCTCTGACAGTTTCTCGGAAGGTATCTTTCGGTCATGGAGGCCCGTCCGATATGCATGTGGCCCGTCGGATGGGAAAGCCCAGATCCGACGGTTGACGGGTCGATGAGTTGCCAATACGATATGGAAGGCGGGGCAACATAAAATATTAATTTTTTTGGAAATGCGAGCCTGACGGAAACATTAGAAAAAGTGGGTTTTTGGGTTGTTTTGCAGGGTTATGGGTTAAATGGATTTTTGCAAAGGTTAACTCACAAAACGGGTTTTTGGCTAATTAATCCGAGCAAGTCTCGGATTAATCCCAGGATTAATTTTTTTGGCGTTCTTTGGGTCGCGCTCAATTTTTTTTAGCGCCTGAAGACATTGAAAATCATACGTAGAGCTATAATGCTCGGGGGAGGGGATACTTAGATTTTTTGGGTATTTTGCCAAGTTTTACATAGTAATAGGGGAATAGGGGGTATGGGGAGTTAAATAGTAATAGGTTAGTAGTTAATATGAGTGAGAGGGGTGGATGGGGGGGGTGGAATACTAAGTTTTGTTTGTATGAAATGAACTTAGTTTTTTGGAAGTAGATCAAAATGAAAAGAATATTTGTACAAGAAATGTGGCTCTTAAAGAGACTAGGACCAATAGCAGACTTTGAATTTCTTTGTGTACATGGGTGGCATAGGGATGTTAGTCATGAATGTGATAGGGGGTGATTTGGAAGTTAGACATGCTCCATTAAGCTTCTGCAAGACTGCTGCAAATAGGCCATTTGTACTGGCACCATGTTTTTACCTTTGCTTTAGGCTGGTGAAATGCCATGAACCATGCTTTCTGCAACCCCCTCTGCCTACCCACTCTATTGCCTAACATTTTTTGTTACTTCCAAGGAGGGCGCACTTAGATTTTCAAACCCTTTTGTGCCTTTTCTTTTCCTTTGGCTTTCTTTTGATTTTCTATCTAAAGCTACCCTTATTGCTTCGAAGGCCCTAGATTAAACAGTTGGAAACCTTCTTTCTCTACCTATCTACTTTACCTACCAAGATTGAGCTGTTTGGATAGGTTTCTTTCTCTATTCTACAACAAAAATTGAAACATGGCATGACCCAGCTTAGGCTGTTGGATCACCCATTCTGAGGTAAGGCAGCATCAACCAAATATAGGTATATTTTCACTACAAAAATATGAGATCTATGTATCATCAAAGTAGATCATATTGGCACTTCCCCTGCCAATCATGAAAAATGAAACCTATTGGTATAGGTAGCTAAAAATATCAGCAGATAATAACTGACTTACCACAGTATTAAATGCATTCAGATGCTCTGTCACCGAGTCTCTGTCTTTCATCCTCAGGTTATACAACTTTTTTCGCAGGAACAGTTTATTCACCAGAGACTTAGATTGGTACAAAGTCCCTAACTTGTCCCATAAAGCCTTCGTCGTAGCTTCCCCTAATACATTCAACAATACTAAATCTGAGACAGACAATCGTATTGTGCTCTTTGCCTTCCGATCCAACTTCTTCCATTCTTCATCAGTCACTCCCGTTGGTTTAGTACCCGGATCTACCGCGATCCACTGATCTTTATCCAACAACAGATCCTCCATCTTGAGTTTCCACAACTCAAAACTCTGACCATTGAACTTCTCAATCTCTATCTTTCCGCTGCTCGCCATCTTCTTTCACCACCAGAATCGATCTCGCAGATCTCCCACTGAACAGGGTCTACCACAGGCCCGAGCGAAACACCTCAGCAACAAAGGCGTCCCCTTGAAGCCAAAATAGCTCTGATACCAAATGTAGGTTTTAACCCCATACAGAAATT